>JAHKKF010528347.1:0-25969 GCA_019740295.1 Labeo calbasu
GTTGACTTATTTGAGTTGACTGAACTTAACATTTTAAGGGAGCAGGGTAACAAATTATTTTTAGCTGACTCAACAAATTGTGTTTTTTGTCTTTTTACAGTGTAGTGGCTAACTTAGCTGGCAATGGTTTTTTGGACACAAATAAAACAAGTTATATCACAATAAACACTTATTTTTGAAGCGCACACCCAAATGTCTTGATAACCTAATCTAACTGAAGGCAAAACTATTAAATTAATTTATACATTTTCATGCTTAAATGCAGAGTAGAATGAGCAACTTTACAAAATCTGACACTTGTATGTGATATAAACATCATTTTTGAACAAAAGATATGGTTTTTTACACATAATGTAGTGTGATTGGGAAAAATATAATTGTGTACTAGAAAATTAAGTGCTTTGATGAAAATATATTAAAAATATACATTTGCAATTACATTTATTTATTTATTTATTTATTTATTTTATGTGGTTGTGTTATTTTTTACTTTATTTGCTTTATATCCAAATTATTTAGATATAAGAATTTGCACATCACTTTCCTCTTGGAGATGCAGTGCATGTTTTTTATTTTATTTATTAATTTATTTATTTTTGTGCATTCTCTATGGCCGAAATTCAGTGTAAAGTTTGTTTCACATCACAGAAGGCCCTTGTGACTAAAAGGTACACGGTTGCAACGGGAGACGGAGAAACAAAGATTAGAAAGACTGACAGAGAGCAGAAAAGACAGAAATGGAGAGAAGGAAGGGAAATAAATGGCTCTAGCGACTGAGAGAAGAGGAGATGGGGGCTCAGGGTGGAGAGCTGGCCAGCATCAGATGAAGGATGAAGGTAGGGGGTGGAGTAATGGCAATGATGAATGGCCCGTGGATCATCAGCGTTCGCCAGGTTGGTGTGCAAAGATTAGATTTTAATACAGTGCTTTGACTTTCCACCAGTGGCAAATAATCACACAACATCCAAATTAAGTGTTATTTTGATCAAAAATGCATCAAATATGAGACTCTGCCCTTGAACAAGAGCCCTTTAAACTGTGAATGATACATTAGTTCATTACAGAGAGAACTTTGACAGGCAGAAACATGTGTACTTTGTTTCAGCATGTTTTTCCATTAAACTTATTGATAGATGGCTATTTTTAAAATGCTGTTTTATTGGATTAACTTTATTATGTCTATTTCTGTACTTTTTCTATTGCAACAGTGCTTTAGTTACTGTGCTGGCTCTGTTTGTTAGTATGGTTAGCAAAAAAAAAAAAAAAAAACATAGTAGAGCTGATATACCTGATTGTTTGAAGGTTTTATACTTTTAAACTGGTGTAGAAAGAGGTGATCTTGACAGTCGTAATGATGATATGGTAATGATGCCTGCGTTTCACCCTGGTACTTTGTGTCTTTATGACACTTTTGAGATGAAAAGTTTTTCTTTGCCAGATTTGACAGTCTTTTTGGTTCTGAAAGAAAAAGTAAAAATAGTAAAATCCTTGACAAGTGTCATTTTACTATTTCTACCGTTTCTTTTAGAACCAAACAGACTGTTTAGAATCGGATGTTTAGTTTTTATTAAAGCGCAGTATTATCCAGCTATAGCACTTTGCAGATAATTTCGTCTTAGACGACTGTTAGCAATGGTCTCTGGTCCTTGATGTAGTGAAAGGACGCTTCTGCCGCCTTTGCTACACACATCCACCACCCTAGTGGCCAAGCGGGGGACAAAAATAGTATTCCGTCTGTTGCCAAGGTTACAACATTGACAACATGACATGGCCATTCATTCTCAATACTGTATCTCTCTGGCCTTCTGTGAGCACACGTCTGCTAATCTCAGGCCTCAATCTGCCCTCCTGTCTATTTTTGAAGGTGTGGAGAGGGTTTGCGTCGGTGGGGTGGTGGAGGGGGTATCTTCCCTCTCACTCGGCACTCCGTCCCACCAAAACACACACACACTCACACACACCTCTACAGCAGCTAGCTGATAACACAGTGAGAGTTCCTGCTCGCCACCAGAGCGTGAGAGGTGTAATTGAAGCCGTTTCTATGCAGGCCCATGTGTCACTCCTCCATTTGCAGGTATGCTCTGCTGAGAGGGGATGGCACTGAATGGTAGAAGAATGGTAGTCACATTAAAACTGTAATTGAAAGATATGTTATCATGCCCGACTCTTCTCGGGAGTTGGCACTGTGTTCAGAGACAGAGCGAGAGGGGGAGGTATCAGAAGCACTCTTCCGCTAAAGGAGAAGAAAGGAGACCTCTTTTAATTAAAAAAAAAGAGCGCTCAAAGGGGGAACCAAAAGTTGAGACTGGAGGCATGTTTGGCATGAATAAGTTGCCCCTTGCCTTTGTTCAGTGACATTGACAAATAGAGTTCTGGGATGGCGAGAGAGAGACACTTATCTTTGATGCATAATGAAATCAAAGTCATGGAAATGAACATGTTCTTTGAGGTTCAAGGGGCTCATAGTGAACTCAAATTATCTGCCTTTGACAAAACACGAGTCGAGGCGGTGTCACACTGTGTCATTTTTAAGTACGGGGTTGGACAGTGTTGCCGTCGTCTTTCGGAGCCTCTTTATGAAAGCATCGATCAGAGCTGTTATCAGATGTTTAATTACTGACTGAGATGCTCATGCTCAGATGGCTTGATTGACAGGTTTTTTAATTCTGGCTGTACAGTCAGTTTCATTACTGTTGAGCTGATGAAATCAATTCAAAAGGCAATTTGGGTGCTTGAAAATCTGCTTAGAGGTGTACTGTAAGGGTCATTGGGAATATTGATTTAAACTTCAGCTTTCCTCCGATTTGCTGGTTTGAAATGGAATTAGACGGAACGTCTGTGAATCACTGGTGTTATTCAAAATAATATCGATCTAAAATCTTGATTTTTGTTAGACGTTTTGAGGAGGAGATAAGAGAAGGCATTCATCTTTTTGATGGATTATGTTTATTCTAGATTGCACATCATTTGAGCTAAGCAACTTTATTATATAATTGCTGTCAGAATTTATTGCTAACTGTATGTATAATATATACTGTAACTGTGCCAAGATGACTGCAGAGATTTTCCTTAAAGGGACAACCTTCCAAAAATGTATACTGTCATTTCTTAAACACAAAAGTTTTTATATCATAAAAGATGTATGTTAATTTTTCAATCTATTTTTACGTTTTATGTTTATTAATTCATTCATTCATTTTGCATGGTTAATGCTAATTTATTAACTTTTTACTTTAGTTTTTAGAAGATATTGTCTTTGTCATGCCTTGCCGAATAACGTTTTTTAAGATGTTTTGTCTGTTTTGTCATAGCTTTTATTGTATTGTGTATTTTAAGCATTGCTAGAACAGCGCATTGACCAATCAGCAGAAAGGTCCAGAACGGTTTTGTAACACGCCACATGTGTGTGGTGCTGCTGACGTAGAACACAGATGCACTGCACCTTGTGGTACTCTTGATAATAGCGGCGGTCAGTACCTCAAGAAGAATTGTTTTTTTTTTTAGCTTCATAAAATTATGGTTGAACCACTGATGTCACATGGACTATTTTGTTAACGTTCTTGGTACCTTTCTGGGCCTTGAACGTGGTAGGACCTTTGCTGTCTATTGAGGGTCGGAAATCTTTTGGATTTCATCAAAAATATCATCATTTGTGTTCTGAAGATGAACGAAGGTCTTACAGGTTTGGAACGATATGAGGGTTTGAGGGTAATTAATAGCAGAATTTTTAGTTTTGGGAACTATTCCTTTAAGACAACAGATTGAGCTGAACTAAACTGAGACGTCAGTCAGCACAGACTTATGTGTGATAATCATTATGTAAAAAAAGTGGCCTTAATTTCTTACTGCAGCCTCATAAATGCATTGCCCCAGGTTAACATACCTGTGCCACCGTGCCTTTAGATTTTCATGACAGGTGCCGTTTTTTACGATGTTCACATTCAGTTTTTCCTCAGTGGCTCCTAGCAACATTCCTAAATAGATGCAGTGATAGTGTGAGGCAGAAAAGGGGGGATTTAAGAAAGAGAAAAGCGACAAAAATAGCCTTTTCTGCAGAGTTCATTTATGGGTGCCTTGAATGCATTTGAATTACGAGCGCTTCATCTGCCTTGAGCTGATTTTTATTAGCTGCCTCTTTGTGCAGGATTACAACCACGGCATCCATTTTGAGTCATCTTTTTTTATGTTTAAAGCATAATTTTTAGTTAAAAAATTTCCCTCACGCACAATCCGCCCGCCCTGTCAGAACAACGCATTCACTAGTTTGTACTTAATGGGTAATTTTAATGTCACTGGCCACAAATTAAGAAACAAAGCTTGCAATTAAAAAAGTTTATTACGCACATTTGAGGCTTCTTGGTTTTAGCGAGAACTCTCTCATCCTAATGTCCTGAGAGAATGCGGCAGATATTCAAATGAGTTACTTTGTTATTGGCGACGGTGATGCTGTGCTTTCACATTCCTTAAAATTAATTCTATCCTCATGAGTGGCGTATATCACATTCATCTTGTTTCTGCTGAACACCAGTCTGCGATATCGTTTCTTAATTCATGCTGTAATTTGGCCACAGTGATGAATGTCTCGTGTTAGATAAGAGAAAATCATCTTCCCCAAGCGAGAGGCCCTGTTTCACTCTACCTATAATCTCGTAGATTGTCCCTGCATTTAGCTACTGTTATAATCAGTAGTTATGTTTCCTTATGGACAAAACTTGTACTGATAGAGCTACGAGTATGAATGAAACCTCATGTGTGCATTGTTGAGAAGAGGTGTGATGGATGAAAAAATGGCATTGACCAAGGTGAGACTTGGGACATATCTAGGGACCAGAGTATTATTTAGGGCTTTAGGTTGGGCTTTAAATACTCAGGCGTCTAACCAACTACCAAGCAACCACCCTTGTTTCATGACAGTGAGTTTTGCAAGGGTAAGAACTAGTTATATTTTCTACAGAGAATGTAAAAATCTAGCTTTGAGTGTCTTGCTCTTTTTGTGTGTTAAGCGTTCCCCATTACTGGCAGACATGAGAAGCACATGGCGTGGATTTGTCATAATTAAAGCAGGACTTGGCGCAGCTTCTGAGGGAGACACGCAATAAAGTCTCCGGTTTATTTAGAATACTCTCTGGTGCCTCGGGGGACTTGGGGGACCTCCTCGCACTAAATCTAGTTGCCAGAACATATGAGGGGGATAAAGAGGTTGTATTAAATTTGTTGACTCTTAGATCTCCACTCAGGCAGCTCAGTATTGCATTTGTTGGTTTCTCCAGCCCTCCTAGCCCCTTTTCTCGCTTTGTTGTATTGAATCAGACAGTGCCCAGATCCTCTCCACTGCATGAGTTGAACACTATTGAATTGCTTGGCTTGTAGATCCACAATTTTAACTTCTTTAGACCATATTGAATTTACCGGCCTAGGGATCAATAATACTTTTTTTTTTTTTTTTTTTTTTGTGGACAGTATTGAACCAGAGGTTCACACTACACCTCCAGATGCTTGAATTGGCCAGATTGCTTTTTGAATCTGCCGGTCACACCTAGATAAAGGCATTCACAGTCATTGTTTGAAATGATAAGCACATCAGTTTATTTGAGAAACTGCATGGGGAAGTCAGGTTTATATAAATATGAAAAAAGGATCCATGCTTTAGGCCAAGGGTTTTCAAACTTTGCAGTAGAGAGTCCTCTGAAAATTTGAGAATTTATTTTCATGTAGGTAAGATATTTATTGTGAAAAACAAGTACAAATACATCTGAATTTAATTTTTTTAAAAACATCTTCACTCTAATAATGGGTAGAGAAAAGATGCACTTAATACAAAGTCAGTAATTTCCATATTATTTTAATTATTTTAATTGCAGTAACAATATAAAAAAAAAATAAAAAAAACAGACGAGGCTTGGTCAACCAAAATTTTAGTAGTCGCTACAGACAGATCTTTAAAGGCTGGTATATGTGGTAATATAGTGCATCGGGCAGGACATCGAAACGCTCACCTATTATTCATCAATCTCAAATATGGCTGAAAGATATATGTAGTAGTAGAGATGGGCGATATGGGCTTACAAACTTCTGGTATTATTACAATAACGATATCAAAGACGATAATTCAGGGAATCCTGTTTCTTTATAGAAAAGTATTATCTTTCCTATTTTTACCCAAAACAGATGTACACATGTACAATGTAATGACTGTTTAATTCATACTGTAAGCCGGAGGGCGCCCTTGCGCGGAAACTCCACATATGCTTTATAGCAGAAGTAATAGTACTGATAACGCTTCAGGTTATCGCTGTAGCTGAATAAAACAAAATTTAACTGAGGAGAATAAAGAATAAAGTATATTTATAATGCAATGTTAATCAACATAGCTTTTATAATACTATAAAATAGTATGATTCTGACTAATTCTGTGATATGAAACCATGTCTGATCGCAAAAGGTTATTTCAAACACTCGACTATGTTATGAAGATAATTTGGAGAAAAAGCATGTCAATAAATGATATCTCTGTTGGACAACAGGTTTGTAAACAGGCTCATACACATGCAAAACTGTATCGCACACGTGCTACTGTAGACTTTATCGTTAATATCGCGAGAAGACTAATTCTTACCGTGGTGAAATTTTTTACTGGTATAAAACAAACTATAAGATATCACCCATCTCTATGTAGTAGCAACTTTACATGGTAGCTCAATCTAATGTTAACTTAGAAAAATGTGCGCTATTGTGTCTGTGCGGAGTGTGGAAGCTGAATAGTAACGTGTTCACTGCGTGACAGATGGAGGTGCCGGTGTGGTCACTTGCTCTTAAAATACTCTTTTTCTGGTCATACAGATAAAAGTAATACGTCTTTCAAATCTGTAAAGACTTTGTGTTTATTTGTGCGCACTCAAAATGAAACATTGCGCTTTTGTAAAATAATGAAAGCGCTTTCTGCCGTCTCAGTCTCTGTGAACTTGAGCACGAAACTTCAAAACTCTGTGTATACTTGCCTTACAGACATGAAAAATATACAGTATATATAGAGAGGGAAATGTCTACTTTCAAATAAACCAATTAAAATAGAAAACAAACTGTGAAAATGACGAGTCAGTGTTAAGACGAAAAACAAAGAAAGCACTAGTTTATCAGTAAATGATTAAAACGTTAATGCAGTCTCCTTTCTGTTTTTCCCAGACACATTCATAATTATTACATTTGCCGGGGCACTGTGGTGAGCTTTTTTGGCATGCGCTTGATCGCTTATTAGGCTATGTAGGCATTTAAAGGTTCATTATTATGATTTATATGTTTTATTAATAAACGTGTGACTAATAGTCGACTAATGCTTAAAATGAACGACTACTAGTCGACCAGAAAAATCTTTAGTAGAGGGCAGCCCTAATTTTCTCACAAGAGGATCATCACTTTGGGGTTTAATACTTAGAATGAAAATTCCAAAATCTTTGCTTTGGGTGATGGGTTATGAGTAATGACCACAGTTTTTGGTCGAGGAAAGAGTAATGCTGCTGAATTGGCATTTAGACCCACCTAAACCTGCATAAACAAATAAAAATAGGCCGGCGCAATTCAATGTGCACTTTAGCCCAGATTTTTTTCTTTCACGGTGGGAAACGGGTTTATCGTATGGGCGATGGTTGTGCATTTGGATTTTTACCTCCAGGGTAATGAAAGGCCTAATAAATAAAAACATCAGTGTTGCAGTGAGCAGCTCCAGCATATGACTGGAATGCAGTGAGGCCTGGATGTGCACAGTCTCAGGGTGGAGGGGTGGCAGTGGCTGGCAGAGCTGATGAATGGATGGCACGCCGCATTCTGACAGAGACGAATGTGACGGCCCCGTGCTATCGGAGCGGGCGGGTCCCTGCTGAACGGGCCGCGGGGAGATCACGTGACCAGCCCCCGTTCTCCAATCAGGCTGTGGGGGAGAAAGAAGACGAGGAACCGTAGCTTGTCTGTTGGGCTCCACAAACGACCTTCTGCCTCAAAGTAAGTGTCCCAGATGGCCATCTCTCACACAGAGCAAAGTGATAGGACTGGGCTGCTGTAGTCTGGATAACCATCAGCTCACTGGATTTGTCCTTCATGGGTCGTCATTAGTGTTTGGTCGGGTTAGGCGCCTGGAGACCGTCCCACAGGCATCAGATAGTTATCCCTGCTCAGCTGGAATGCAGACGGACTGAATCTGATGTGTTCTCGCTGCTATCGGTACATGGTAAGGTTAGATGCCTGGAGAGCGTCTGGGGGCAACCACATTAGGTCAGTCCACCGGATGGAGAGTGTCACGGTTAAATATTACAGCATCTCATTTCAACTCCACCCAAAAGAGCGATCCTTCCACCTCTAGCCACCAGAGAATCGCTTAACGTTGCACTGAGCAGGCCCATTACAAAAAAGAACTGAGTCAATGGGAAAGGGAGATGATTAAGAGGCTTTCTGTGTTAACAGAGGAGAATATCAGGTTTTATTGAGCTCCCTTCTATTCACTAGAAGTCTGTGTTGCAGACTGAAACCGAACGGCGACCGGGCTATTAATAGACTATTGATGAGTATTGATCTCCGGCTCGCATGACACATGAGATACAATGAGCAATAGATCCCTGTGAAAAGCAGTCTTCTCTTTTAGCTTTGCACCAATTGCATATTATTATGGCCTTAGAGAATTTCTCTGATAGATTGGCCAGCTGGTCTTTCATAGTTTTGGGAGGGAAAATGGGTAAAGCGCAAGCTCGGATCGGTGACCATTTGTAATGCGCTCAAAGGAACTTTTAATCATCTCGCCCGCAAAGATTCTAAAACAATCGATAATGTGCGCGGGATCGGAGGCGAACGACGCCTCGGCGGTAATGTGGACGTGTTTTATATGGGCGTGCGCGTGGCCTCGGTTCCTCACACAAATGGGAAGAAAAGTTCAAAGCCCTGACATACGCAATTACACATGAATTAGGGGGATAATGACCAGGGAGAGTGTGTTATATCAATAACCCGTTTAATGGTCAATCTCAGCAGGGGTGTCTGTTGACTTGTGTTGGATTTACTTTAATTGATGAAAAGCCGTATAGCAGGTGGCTTACTTGGCCTCAAATGAGAGCAAAACTCAAATAGCCAAATTAAAAACTAAATAATAGATGAGAGACACTGGGATGCGATCAGGGAGAGAAAGTGTTGTAATTATTTGCCTGTGGAAAGTGGAGCTTCTCTTGTAATGTGGCTCCTTATGTTGCAGACCGGAGTGATGAGAGATAGGTGATATATACGCTATGACTTTTTCATCGTGTCCTTGCGGTTGGTTGAGTAAAGTCAAACCGCTATCCTTATGAGAAATGATTTAAATGCAGAATGACGCTATTTTAATGAAATTAGCCACTGGAATGAGAGCCAACGCTTGTGTATTTGGGCGCGCTTGATGGCTGAGGAAAGGTTGTTGTTGTTGTTGCGAGGCCAACTTGCTGTCACGCCGGCTGTTTGGAGCTGACGTGATGCTCTGCTTTCTGCCATCCTTAATGCTGTCTCTTGCTGTCAGCACATACGTGTTAGCAAACATCCTTGGATGAGTTGAACGGAGCGGGTGAATTACTGTTGATGAAATCAGTTCTTTCTCGCTGTGAGTTTTCGTTCATCCATATTCTCTTGTAATAACAGCCTGCAGTCCTTCGGCTTTTTTCCTGGCAAACAATAGTTATTCTCGTAATGATTCAATTTTTCAACTGTCTTTGCGAATGAAAGAGACCATTTATTCTTGTTTTGCATTTTTAGCCGTAATGATGAAGAATGCTAACGAGCAGCGCTGGGTGCCGGTGACGAAACGTCCACGGGGCACGGGAATCTGCATATCAAAGAGGTCCCTCAGAAGGCACACTCTGAGAAATGTGTTCGACACGACTCTCACCTCCCCGTAGGCTTCGGGCAGCAGCCGAGGATGCGTCCTGAACATGAGCCAGACATGTTTGCAACCCAGAACTCTCTATAGCATTGCCTTTGAGACACTGTCACATGTTCATCTGTTTTGGCTTTTGTTCTTCCTACGACTTTAAGCTAGATTTGTGAGTTGTGATGTGGCAACAAGCGTCAGCATGAGGGCTCGCTGTTTGAGTCGGTCAGACTGTTGCTCTGCGGCAGAATTCTAGATAAAATACCACATGCCACCTGCTCTTCTGATGAACAAATATGCATCTTGTTGATCCCTCACCCATTAAATTCAGAACAAAAATTTGCAGATAATGTACTCACCCCATTGTCATCCAAGATGTTCATGCCTTTCTTTAGTTGTAAAGAAATTATGTTTTTTGAGAAAAACATTTCAGGATTTCTCATATAGTGAACTTCAATGGTGCTCGCAAGTTTGAACGTCTAAAATGCAGTTTAAATGCAGCTGTAAAGGGCTCTAAACGATCCCAGCTGAGGAATAATGGTCTTATCCAGCAAAACGATTGGTCATTTTCTAAAAAAAATAAAAATGTATGTACTTTTTAACCTCAAACGCTCTTCTTGTCTAGCTCTGCGATGCACATGCGTACTCTGTGTAATTCGGGTCAATACAGTTAGGGTATGTTGAAAAATCCCATATCATTTTCTCCTCCAACTTCAAAGTTGTCCTACATCGCTGTTTTACCTTTTTTTGTAAAGAGCGTTTGACCTTCTTTGCATGTTCACTTTGTACACACTGGGTCGGTACTGCTGTAGCAATGTAGGATGATTTTAAAATTGGAGTAGAAAATTAGATGGGAGTTTTTCCCAAACTGTTTTGACCCGGATTACACAGACTTCGCATGTACATCACAGAGCTAGAAAAAAAGAGCATTTGAGGTTAAAAAGTGTATAAATTGTCAATTTTTTTAGAAAATAACCGATCGTTTTGCTAGATAAAACCCTTCTTCCTTGGCTGGGATTGTTTAGAGCCCTTTGAAGCTGCATTGAAACTGCATTTTGGACGTTCAAATTCGCAGGCAACATTGAAGTCCACTATATGAAGATAATTCCTGAAATGTTTTCCTCAAAAAAAAAATTTTTTTTTTACGACTGAAGAAAGAAAGACATGAACATCTTGGATGACAATGGGGTGAGTACATTATCTGTAATTTTTCTTTTTTCTGGAAGTGAGCTTCTCCTTTAATGCCAGTCAATGGTAGGGCTGGGCAATATAGAACTGAAGTTGTGATAATCTGTGTGTGCATGCATTTAAATCATTTTAATAAAAGGTATTTTTTATATTTTTATTTACTTATGTAACAATGTACATTCAGATTAAAATATTAATATATATTACAATTATTACAGTGTTTATTAAAATAGCTCAACCCTAGTCTGCGGTAACCCCTGATTATTCTTTTTTATATTTTTCGCTGTCCCTTTAACTTGTGAGTTTTATCTGTAGAATATGGCAGCCTGAAGGTGACTGTGTGCTTGTGGAGGTGTTTGTGTGTTTGAGAAATCCACTTGCTAGACATGAGTCAGATCCGTAACCTTTAAACCTTACATAACAACCTTTTTGTAGTAACATTCCACAAACAGCCTTGTTTTTTTTTTTTTTTTTTTTAAGTAAACCAGTATACGCTCACCGTGCGGGACTCCGTCTCATGAAAATTTCATCTTTTTTTTGTGGATTGCACGCTGTAATGGGGGGATCCTAAGGAGTCATCTTATGGAGCCTTCCATTGGACCACACACTGGTTTAGCTCTCTCTCACACAGATGGACGACGAGCCGAGGGAATCTCGCATGGAATGATCAAAACAGCTTGACATGCTGGAGGAAATGGGACCGAACGGAGAGGAGGAAGAGCAGAAGAGGAGTTAATCACTGCGCTAATGTCGTACTTCATCATCGTTTTCCTCAACGCCACTGAGCTCAGCTTCGCTCGGCCATTTCCACCACACACTTATGTCACTCTCCGGCACAGATGCAACTCTTCACGTGCTCCCCGCCTGAATCCTACATTAAAACCCCAGGATTACAGCCCCCTTCCTACCCAAATACTGCCACCTGGGCGACAATCTATTCACATAGTTACTTAGAGAGAAAGGGGGAGTTAGAGAGGAAGACAGAAAAAGACAATACTCAGGTATATGAGGACATTTTGAGGTAGATGCTGTTCCTGGCATGCGAGTTTCATCTTTGGGCAGATGGTGTTTAGACGTGTAGATCACATATAGTGCCCACAGAGGACTGAATATGTCCGTATGTGTGTGTGTATGTGTCTGAGACAAGAGATTAGGGGCTTGGGCCATACTCCACCTGCCTGTGCTTGGAAACAGATCTGTGGTATCTGGTGAAGGTGAGTGAATTTAAGCACCTGCTCCCTGGGGTCCTTGTCGTGCAGACAGTTACAAACAGGATCCCGGGGAGCGCCATGCTGCTCCGCATGGCTGGCCGTGGAGCCCGTGTCAAAAAATATGAATCCATCATGAGTTGCCATAACTCAGCAACCCAGAACCCCATTGTTTTTCTGGCACAAACCCACCTCACCAGCAACCAACATTATCAACAACCGCTACCCATACCCAGAGTGTAAGGTACAAGCTCTTAGTTTGTGTGTTTTGAATTTTTGGGCTTGCTTGCATGGTCCAAATTGGTGAACTGTGTGAAATGTGAAAATGTATGAATAATAGTGGTATTATTGTAGTTTAATCAGATTTGAGCTGCAAATCTGTCATTCTGTCCCACTGGTTGAAGCATTTAGGTTTCACCTTGGTGGTCCAGGACGTTGCTGTATAATAGTGAGACATGCACATTTAAACTCCAGCTGATGTGTTTTAGAGATATTTTTTTTCTATAAGGAGCGCAGGGAGTTTCTCTAGGACAGCAGCCAGTGGAGATGAAGATTCCTCGAGCGTCTTCGTCAAAGCATTGTGTGTGTTTATTTGTGTGTCCACATCAGTGAAAGTGACAGCCTGACTGACATATGTCAGCTCAGAGGCACAGGAGGAGTGGCAGAAGCCATTTACCAGCTTCCAGGAGTGACACAGCAATGACTTCTGCTCTTGTTCCAGCCCACCACCCCCTAATAGCTCTAATTAATTGATGAATGAGGTCAAATTGAAGATATCTCGCAGAGTCTCAATTTGCCCCAACACCCACCACCATGTTGTTTTTCTTAATGCGCCATGCACCTCATCTCCCTCTCTGCTCATCTGCATAAGACCTTGGGATGAATGTTAACTATGTTTAATTAGACAAGTGGAGCGATGGATGGGTGTGTGGCGCTTTGGGGGGTTTTGATGGCAGGGCTCCTCGCTGGCAGGGGGTGCAGGACTGCAGTGCTCGCTCCCGGCTGAGATGGGAGCTACACACCTGGTTCTGAGCGCTGGAGACAAAAGTCTCCTGCATCTCAGTGGGTTTCTTTCTAATGCTCAGCCTCTGTGTTGAAACCCTGGGCGTTTACATACTTTAAAAGCTTAATGTAATTATTAACTTTTTAATGATTTTTGAAGATAACGTGACTCTCAGTGCAGGATGGTGTCTGGGGAGGGACATGCAAAAAGAGTTTGGAAAGCTGATTTTAACTTTTCTTTCAAGGTTGGAAATATGCTTGAATGTGATGCTATACCAAAAATTATTTGTGTATAGTGAGTGCAAATGTCTTGTCTAATCATATGCATGGAAGTTCTGCAAGCAGAATCCAAAATTAACACTTGCCATGCAGCATATGTAAGTAAAAATGTGCTTTGCCAAGCAAAAAATTAAATTATTTGACTTGCTAGTAACTTTATGATATACATAATACATGTAATACATGTTATGGCAGCTTTACCTTTTTGTGCATATTTGCAATCATAAGTTTAGCAAGGATACCTAAACTGTGTGTGTGGGAAAAGCATATAATATGAAAATCTTGAAAACAAAAAATTAAACAAAATAAATAAATAAATGTGCAGTGTTGAAAGGGCCCTTGCACCCAGGCTCACCGCCACCCAGTGGCTTTAGGAAAACAGCAAACGGTTAGCAGTATGCATTTAAAGTGGTTAATATAGGAGAAATGTGTCAAAGTCACTTTTATGTGTCCAATTTCCTGCTGCCAGCTGGTGGCACAAGGACTATAACTGAATATTGGCATGCAGATGTCTTCAAGCCAGGATTTTGATTAAACATGTTTAACACAAGTTTGCACAAGTTTGGTGCAGATTCTTTACAAACATTTGAAGTCTAGTGCAGATTGGACATTGCATGTTTAAGTTAGTGTAAAACAAGTAATTTCCTATTGCGAGACCGTGGTGCTATGATTATAACAGTATATTTGCCTTTAGATGTGTTCAGATGTGTTAGGCCAGGACCTTATTTAACATGTGAAGTTTGGGGTAGATTGGACATTATATGGGAGTAATAACAACCTCCTTTTACATGGTGAAACATCAGAGTTTGTCAGGCCGCCACAGACACGCCCTTTAAAGAAAACTTAACAGTAGACTAGACTGACCAAATATAACGTTGATGTCATCTCTAGGAGGATTTGTTAGAGCATAAACACACTACTTCCTGTTGCCAGCAGATATCGCTATGACTATAACTAAATATGGGCACAAGTATCTGTTCAGGACAGGACTCTTATTAAACATGTCAATTTTGGTGCAGATCGGACATTTTATGCCTAAATTATAGCAACTTCCTGTTTCAAAACGCAACATTGAAGTTTGTCGGACACGGACACGCCCTTCGACGAAAACTCTAGATCTTTGCAATTTAGCGTCACAAATTTGGTGTTGATCTGTTTAAATTTCTAGGAGGTTGTTTAAATACAACGCCTGAAAATGGCAAAAACGGCACAAAACTTGCAGAAAAAAATCTAAATAACAGACTTCCTGTTGGGTTTTGGACTTCATACCTGGGGACTTATTTAGGTATTGGTGTGTTACATGTGTCTACCGAATTTCATACATGAGGGGCACATCATTGATATTTTATAGGTGATGCTGTTGAGCCATTTTGCCACACCCACTTCTGAAACCCATATCAGATGTAAATTTTCACCACTTTTGGTGCATGTGCAAAGTTTCATGAGTTTTTGAGCATGTTTAGGCCCTCAAAAATTCCAATTCCAATAGGGGGCCTCGTACCATCTGTGCACTGGCCCTAAACATCTTGATCAGAATGCTTTTAAGACTTTGAGATTTGTTGAGGCTGAGATATTTGTGTATGATGCTGTTTGAACTGTTTTCCTGAAATACGCAAGGAAAGACTAAAATTCTACTGTGATAGAAATTTTTTTATAAAACTCCATATTTTTTTATTCCAGATATTTTTAATTTATTCACCATTGGCATGTATGGCAAAAAAGTTGTCTCGCATCAACTATTAACGACCAAAGAAATGGTCTCTGCACGTCTTGTCTACATCATTAGGCCAAGTTGCAGTTTCAATAACAGCTGGTTTGAAGAGCAGAAGTGTAAAATATAATGAAGTAAAATAAAATTCCTAAAAGGCATTGTGCTCATTATGCAAACAAGACATCGATGTTGGGGAGATTCGACACTGAAAATACTGAAAAAGTGCTTAAATGAACCCTTTAAAACCTGTATGAACCCTGTCGTAAACCTTGAGATGTAAAAATGTCAGTCAGGGGAATATTAAATGAGGCAAGATTTGTCTTGCTTGTCATTCCACCATCTTCCGACAAGAATGTCGCTCCGTGTTAAAGCATTGTGGTGAGGTGTCTAAGTGCCGGAGGCTCGTCCTTATCTGTGTCCTTCCGACTGAGGTGTGATCCTCTTGGCTCAAAGAATTTCCACCGCTCTAAGCCGTGAATAACAACTGTGATCCAGAAAATGATGGGCATGCCATTTAAATAGCAGTGCCACGCGATAAGGCGAATGCAGATGTTTTTCTTATTTATTATCCCCCCCCCACCTTCCCTGTTCAGACATGTCACTATCTCTCCTGTACATTTGGGCCCCTGTCTTTTCAGGAAACCGAGGCAGACATAAGAGTACGAGTGTGGAGGCGTGCTTTTTCCTTTTTTGTTCTTTCGCTTTTCCTCCCCATGGGGGTAGGGAGCTTATCTCTTGTCCGTAGCCAGAACACGTGGATTACCGCTCTGCCTGGGGTTCTACATTTATTACTGGCCTTGGAAGGGATATGACACAACGATCAGGAAGACATCACACACCACGATTAAGATCAATGATGTTTTAAACCTCTATGAAACATTCAGTGAAAGAGTTATGAATAAGTTCCGCAAAACCATTGCTGGTAAAGAGAGAAAAGTGCCTTTACTGCCTTCTGGAAAAGTCCACCAAAACAAAGAAATGCAGTAGTGGATGTTTATGTCATGTTGTGTTTAAGACGCTAATTAATGTTGGGAGAAGAGGAGGACAAATCCTAACCCCTGCTCACTCCTGTTTAACGCTGTTTGTCTCCAAATGACCTCTGATTTCACACCGCATTGGTTTTCCCTGTTATATGGACAAGAACCTTTTTTCTTTTTCTTTTCTTTTTTTTCTTTTTCTTTTTTTTTTTTTTGCTGACAACAGAAGAAATGCTATCTGTTAAATAAGTAATTCCCAACCGCTCAGTGAGTTTGCCAGCAGCAAAACATTGGGTTTGCTGAAAAGGCAGACACGGAAGAAACATGAAAAAAAAAAAGAAACAGCCACTCCGACACTTTCTGCACCCCCCTCTTCAATGTAATCTGAATTCAGATAATGCTTATACAAGGTGTGTACACAAACTGTTTGAGAATAGAACTTAATCTAATTGTTTTTCCCCCTCAACATTTCCTTAAGCTAAAATATTTTGATCAGATCTTGTTTCAAAGTTGAGCATTTAACTGACATGGGGATAATATTTTAGAGGGAAAGAACTTTATTTTCCCTGTAGACTTTTACAAGCTTTGTATTTGAATATGATTATTAACACATTTAAGTAATCTGTCAAATAACTAAACAATGAATTTTGTAGAGTAGACATGTCTATGACTATTCAAGAGGTGGAATTGGATTGAATCATGTCTCAGTTCACTTTTCTTAACTTGTCTGTAAGTAATGTCTGTAACCATAAATAATACATATTTAATTTTTTTAAACTGTTTAGCATTTCAGGCAGCTGTCACAGCTTTCTGATATGAAAACAAGTAGTGATATTTTGTTTAAAGAGCATTATGCTTGCTTTTAGCACCATGAAGATTTTTGAAATTTAAATAGTAAAATATATATCAGGGATTTTTCTCCAAAGAGGCAAGGGAAGCAGCGTCTCCTCAACAAAGTACAAAAATGCAAATATTACTAAAATACAAAAAAAAGGTATAAATCAGCAGGTAAAGTTACAGCGGGAGTCCACGTCTCTCTTGTCTCCCCTGAGACCACTGAGTTTTAACAGACTCTCTAAAGCATGCGGTGAGTTTGGTGAGGTGTAATTAAGAATGAATGGGGGAAAGTCACATGAGAGAACGCAATGCCTCCATCGCGATATGATTGGATGTGATTGGTTATAAATGGCATTCAGCGTTTGCAAATCGGTCTGGATGAACAATATAATGGCATCAATGGGAAGACTAATTTAGAAAAGTAAACAGACAATTCACACACTTAGAAATAACCACTTTGTTACATAAAAACAGGACTTAAAATGGCATTAAAACATGATCTGTGGAAGTTTTAGTGAGTAATCATTTTGGTAAAATTTAAAGTAAAATTTCCTGACCAATATTTACCGAGCTTTGATGACTGATGATTTGAAAAATAGTTATAAGTTAACTAATAAAAAGAATAGCTGACCATAATTTCACAAGTTTGTTAGGATAAGACAATATTTGAGACTATTTGAAAATCTGGAATCTGAGGGTGCAAAAAAATCACCTTTAAAGTTGTCCAAATGAAGTTCTTAGTAATAAATATTACTAATCAAAAAAAACATTTTGACCCATAAAATGTATTGTTGGCTATTGCTAAATGTATACAAATATATATGCTACAAATGGTACTTACGATTGGTTTTGTGGTCCAGGGTCACATATATATTTTAAATTGTTACTGCCTTTATGAGATTCATACTTGGCTTTATTAAATGGAAAATTGATAACATTGTTAAAGTAAAAAAAAAATATTTAACCAAGAAAATATGACTGGGACATTAATGTAAATTTGATTAAAAGAAAAAAAAAAAAACCTTACCTTCTCATTTCAGAACACCACCACACACCACTGAAATATGTATATTATTGGTTCTAAAATGATGTTAATTTCTCTATACCAAATTTATTTTAATTATAATACAGTTTTAATTGGATTTATTGAAATAATGGCAAAAATGACAACCATTTAGCTGCTGTGTGAGCGTAGCATATGAGACATTCTTAGCTGGTTTTGCTTCAGGACCCAAATTTTATATTGGACATCCAGGGGTGACTATTTATTGAAGTTATTAATTTTGCCAAAATGGAAAACTCCAATTTTGCACAGCTATTAACATGACAAAGCTGAATACTGAAATTGATGATTTTGGTTTCTGTGTGTCTTTAAAAAAATTTTTGCTCACGCAAATGATTTGGTCTTCATTTAAAATCACAAACATTAGAAGGAAAAGGCAATTCTGTCAGAACAGACTCATGAACCACCAGTTGAGGATCTTAGTCCTTTGAGGAACATGGCCTGTATACTAAAGGGGGTTTTGCTCATGGGAACATTACTTGGCCATTAGAGCTTTTGTGTTGGTGGCCCACGATTAAAAAGTAGTTGAAGTCGCTCACTTTCTCTGTGTGTGGAAACAGTTAGCGAATCTGTTATTTTAATCACTAGTAAATAAAAGGAGAATTCTCACTCTTTTATTCCTCTGTGCTGTTGTGTGATGAGGGGGATTGATGTGCTTGCACCTGGCACTGTGAGTTTTGCCTTATACTGCCGGAGCAGTTGCCAGTAACATTGATGCATGGCCATGAATTATATTACGCCTTGGCAGCTGCTCACTCCTAAATTCATCTTTGTACTCAATGATTTATTTATTACAGTGCTTGCAAGGCAGCTCAGTATTGATACGCCTCAAACATTCTGTTTAGGGGTTTATTCTAAACCCCTAACCCTAAGAGTTTCACCTGCACTGCCTAAAGCACAGACGCTGATCCAAACTTGTTGTGGTGATCAGTCTCGGTTGTCTTAAGCATTTAATTTAAAGAAATTAAAAGGGTTAGCTCACCTAAAAATGAAAATTCTCTTAACTTTAACCCACCCTCAAGTCATTCCAAATCTGTATGAATTTTTCTCCTGGGGAACATGAAAGATATTTTGGAAAAATTGCTCCATATGAAAGTCAAAGGGGTCCAATGTTATTTAAACCCTTCTAAAAATATTTTATTTTGTGTTCCTCAGAATGAAGAAAGTCATACAATTTGATGACAGACGTTTCATTTCTGGGTGAATTATCCTGTTAAGACTAATGTTTGAAAATCTCACATTAATTTACATGAAAATTATTTAGAACTCCCTTTCTTCTACCTTGCATATATTTTCTTAGAACCATTCATTAAAGACTAAAACCTAGCTTAGCTAAAACTTCAACACTATTCTTGTGCTACTTTGCATGCACAGGTATTTCCTTCAGGGAATGCAAATCTGGTTTATTTAGACTGTTTGTCATCCTTTTTAGCCTGGCAATAGGAATCCAGAAAGAAAAATGAAAGAAATGGAATATGATAAGGCTTTGCAACATTGCCTGTGCACATTGCTGGATCCGAGCAGGTGTAACCACCACCATGTCTTTTGGTTATGATGAAATACATGGCTGAAACCCAGTGCAGGTAAATGATCTGTAAATGAGATCAGATGATGTATTGGAAGGATATTCCTCATTTTGTCCCCTCTCTGCCAGCCTAGGGAGATCTGGTTTTTACCTTACATCTCTGCTCCTGCAGATATCTGTGACATGAGGTGGCTTTGTTTGAGTCTGACATGGTTTCTTATTAACACCTGAACATGGCTCCTTTGTTCACCACGGTGAGGCCCATTGAAGTCTCCGCTAGGGAGAACATTGAAGCAGGTGACAATTAATAGCTTAGCAGCATGTCTAATGAAGATAATATAGCTGCTGGGGGTCAATAAACAAATAAGGGAGATGACTTCTAAAAGAGAAGTTAACTCAGAGAGGAAGAGCTCATCAACCTATCTGTTCATCTGTGTCTACACTTATCTGATATGCTGATATTCACAGATTTTAGAGGCTAATGCAGATAGTTTGTGTATTACAGGATTCCCATGTTAATGGAAAACCTGGAAATATAAGGAAATTTAACATTGTAATGTTTCAGATTTGAGAAAACTGTGCAAGAATGTAAATTATAGCATTAGCTACTTAGAATAGACCCTCAAAAGTACAGTTTTCTATAGTATATTATAGTACATTAATGTCCTAAAATGCATCTTTCAGGTACTATGAATATATACAGTGAGGTCAAAATTTTACATGCACCTTAATATGCAAAATGTTAATTATTTTACCAAAATAAGAGGGATCATACAAAATTCATGTTATTTTTTTGACCTGAATACAAAATTTCACATGAAAGACATTAATAGACAAAATAATAGTTGACTTTATAAAAGTGTGATCCATACTGATCCACAGCTGTTTGCTTTTTTTTTTTTGTGGTAGTTGTTCATGAGTCCCTTTTTTGTCCTGAACATTTAAACTGCCCACTGTTCTTCAGGAAAATCCTTCAGGTCCCACAAATTCTTTGGTTTTTCAGCATTTTAATGTATTTGAACCCTTTCCAACAATGACTGTATGATTTTGAGAATCATCTTTTCACACTGAGGACAACTGAGGGATTCATATGCAACAATTACAGAAGGTTCATACACTCACTGATGCTCCAAAAGGGAAAACAATGCATTAAGAGCCAGGAGTGTACAGAATGAAGATGTGTACATTTTTCGTATTTTGCCTAAATATCATACTTTTTTCATTTAGTACTGCACTTCAGAAGCTACAGAAGATACTTACATGTTTTCCAGAAGGCAAAATAAGTTCAGTTTACCCTGATCTTCAAATTCAAAAAGTTTTCACCCTCCGGATCTTAATGAATTGTCTTTCCTTCTGAAGCATCAGTGAGCGTTTGAACCTTCTGTAATAGTTGCATATGAGTCCCTCAGTTGTCCTTAATGTGTAAAGATGGATCTCAAAATCATACAGTTATTGTTGGAAAGAGTTCAAATACACAAAAATACTGAAAAACCAAATAATTTGTGGGACCTGAAGGATTTTTCTGAAGAACAGCGGGCAGTTTAACAGTTCAGGAGAAACAAGGGGCTCATGAACAATTTAGAATCAAGTGTATGTGAACTTTTGAATGGGGTCATTGTTATACATTTTAAAAACTATTATTTTCTCTTGTGGAATATGTGAATGTCCTTTAGGCAAAATATCTTATTCAGGTTAGTACTAAATAAAAAAATAACATACATTTTGTATGATCCCTCTTATTTTGGTAAAATAATTAAACATTTTGCAGATTTTCAACTGCATCAAGGAGTATTTTTTAAGAGGACTGCCCCCAATGAAAAGCTTTTGTATCCTTGAAAATACCATTCTTGCTCATTTTTCTGATAGTTTATAGTGATTTTTTTATACTAATGCTTATCTCTACATTATTTAACCAGCTAGATATTAGTCTCTTTGTGAGCAATTTCTATTAGAGGGGTCATGAACTGCCTTTTTAATTATTTTGTACTGTTCTCTGAGGTCCACTTATAATGTTATCAAGATTTTGACATCAAAAACATCATAATTTAGAAGGAATAGGCTAATTTCTGTCCTTGTTTTGACCCTCCGCATCGGAACACTCTGTTTGAATAGGTGTGGCGTATTGTAAATTCAAAAGTACATGCCCACTGCTATGATTGGCTAACTGTTGTGTATGTTTGACAGCCTACAATCCTTCATAGATGGACGTATAAATACTCAGTACATGTCAAACGATCTGTAATAACAGGCAAAGCAATAGTGACCACATAATAAAAAAGTTACACACACTTTGTGTTGTGTTGCGACATTACTGTCGGATCAAATATAGTCGGCACAGCGTAGACTTTTAATTTCAATCTCTCTGAAAATCCCACAGTGAATTGTGCCTTGTTTGTAAACGAATCTGCGGTAAAATGAAGTGAACAAAAGACCAAGCTCTCACTGATGTGGTCTTGAACTTCATTAAAAATAAAGTTCATCCGCTCTTTCCTAATGTTGGATCAGGATGAAGACAATGCAAAGACTGTTTTTCAACAGCTTGGCACTAAACAGTGTCTTGTTGTCTTGGGAGCCATCTTTATTGGTTGGTTTTTGTGTAGATCTGTGTTCGCCTCTCGATATTTTCACTACATGAGTGAAACAGTGAGGGGCTAAACAGGCAGTAATGTAGAAGCAGGCATTGATGATGATGTCAGTTTTCTTTATCCACTCATCACAAAAGTCTAGAAGTCTTGGGAACTTATTGGTCGGCAAGTAACTCTGCTGTTAGGATTTGTAAAAAGGCTTTGAACTGTTTGAACGAACTTTTTTCCATTTCAATGAAAACTGTTGAAAACCTAACAGCACACTTCTGAACTGAAGAGAGGTGACGTTAATGGTCCTGGGCAGGCCATCGCCCTGCCTTGATGTTATTCGAAAGGTAAATGCTGTTAAGGAGAGATTTTGCTTTATTTGACTCTATCTTAGTGTGACCTTCACAGTCGCACTGTCTCTTTATTGTGATCTCAGCACAAAGCGGCGACAGAGGGCAGAGGCAGTGGGCTGCTTGTCTGGCACTCTGATAGCCAAACAAAGGCAGCCTGACCGATGCACTAGATAGCACAAACACACTTCAATTAAAGCCTTCCCTCTCAAAGACAAATCAAACCTGGCAGTACAATGGCAGGATCAACACTGAGAGAAAAAGGAAAAAAAAAGAGAGAGAGAGCGACGAGTCCCTCTGAGTGATGAGTAGGATTCAGTGCAGTGCTCTATTAAAGCTCACTTTAGGTGGACCAGCTAATTTGAACAGAGAGTGTACCCTGCCTGCCGGCTTCTCTGTGATTTCTACTTTGTGTATGTGTGTGTGTGTGTGTGTGTGTGTGTGTGTTACGCTGTTCTTTGGCATTTTTAAAGAAGGAATGACCAATATTATTATTATAGTTATTTGTATTATTTAGTTTAATTTATTAGTAGTTTCACACTGTTTTGCATAGTACAACCATAGAGAAGTGAAACTTGCACTCTTTTTAGTTGAACTTGAGTTCAACTTTTAAAAACTTGCGTTCCCATTTAATTGTGCTGTTGCACCATTTTTGAACACTAGAGAATGTTATGTAAAGGTTCCCTTAAAAAAAGTGTGCCTGGTGAACTCAAAACCATCATAATTACACAGGACCTCCACAAAATCCGATTCCGCCAACCCACGACTAGCCAATTTTTGAAAATATGTAGTTCTGCAGGATATTTCTTTATTCTGTAGAGCACAACTTTTGTTGAGCTGAAATAACTCTTCTCCCTGTACCTATGAATTTCCTAACATGTTTTTCCTGTCAGTGCAGTTTTAGACATGTCTTTCTGTTGAGAAGACATTTCTTCTCCCAATGCTAATGGATTGATTTTAGTTTGAACAGTAGAAACTTTAGTTCTCCCTCTGTCTGCATTGTTTCTCATTCTTGTGTTGTTTCTTTATAGAGCGGAGCGGTGCACAAACCACGTGCTGGGCTGCACGGGTGACCGGCACTGGCAGGACAGTCGAACTGAAGCGCGTTTTTGCACAGAGCCCAGTAGGTGGTTGTGGGCACGCCTCGAATTGAAAGTTCGAAATTGGTTTCACGCAAGGGTGCCCCAGTCATTTGCTGTGCTGAATAGTGGAATTCACTGGATAATTCCAGCATTAATTGATTCTGGGCTCTGAAATAAACAGGCTGGCAAAGTGCACGAAAGTAGAGGCACAGCCTAATAGACCTGCTCCTTTTTCCAGAGGAGGAGAGTAGTTGCTGAAACCAGACATGAGTCCATTCAATTGTTTTACATGTAAACTAATGGAATTTTTCACTCATTTTGTCACAAGAAAGGCAATAGGCACAGCATCTCCTCAATATGAACATAAAATGTTCAGCCTTATTTTATACAGTTCTTCCTTCCTGAACACAGAGTGACAGTACGGTGGTTTAGAGGCAAGCAATTACCAACTACCATACAAATATGTATTTCTGAGTATCCATGGATTTAAAGCGATGTCTGTAGATTTGTAAAATAATGAACTATCCAGGATAGGTAACTTGCTACAGCACAGCGAATAACTTTACATATTTCTAATATGACAGATAGCATTATTTGGCTGGTTGTATAGGTCTTGGCTAATTGCATGCCTGTCTTTTTGATAAATCACTAAGCTGTTGTTGGAATATTTGTTATCTTGCAACTGAGTCTCAAGTACCCGTTTCCTTGGTCAAGTCATTAGAAATCCTCACGATTATGTCTCAAGTCAAGCACTAGTTCAAGTGTGGAGTCTGTCAGTGGTTAAAGCAGGGCTTTGTGAGAGTCGTGTGAATGATCAGGTCTGCCAGGGCTTCGTGGCGTCTGTGTCTCTCGCCCTATTTTCTCACACATCAGGTGCGCCATAGGGACTCTCGTCAATGAGACTCAGTGACACTGCATTAGACTCACTTCTTACTCTAATTCCCACTCCACCCATGATCCCCCCAAAATGAGTCTGTCTCACACTTGGAATGGCGCTGTCACCACTATTAAATCACTCAAGGTTTGATTGGCGGTTTAAGTTGTAAAATGTCTCAAAAGGACATAACATTAGGATGATGTTATGTAGTAAATATATATCAGCTTTTTTCTCAATGCATATTGATATCCTATTTAAAAAAAAAACAGCTGTCCAGAGAAAGATCCCAGTATTTCACTGTTCAGTCATGGCAGAAGGGCTGTCCTGTATGTGGTAATGAATCCCCTTGCTGGGGCGGATGGTGGCTTATGGGAAGCTGGAGAGGGGAGGTGTCCTGCTGTAGAGATGATAAAGAAGGCTCCAAGCACGGACACGAGAGGGCAGATTGGAGGAGAGCGCCGCAGGACTCTGGGAAGTGAACCTGGCTGCTCCCCATGGAGCTAGTGAGAGTGGGAGCGAATGGTCGACATTTACAAATGAGCCTCTTCATCGCCACATGAGGGAATAGAGTATCCTATTGTGTCCCAACCGAAGAACTGCTTAATCCTCCCCCACATCCATGAAAAAGCAGGATAAGGCAGAGGATGTGCATCTGAGCTTTGGTGCCCAAGGCAAGTGGCAGAGGGCATACTTAACTTCCCCTCTTCCTTCATTCCGACCACATGAAATTTGAATTGGAGGGATTTATCATGCAGACCCTGAAGTGTGTGATGCCAGAACATTAAACCCTAGTTATAGTTCCATACAGGGTTGGGCTCATTTTGAATTCATAATTTGGAATTTTAATTGAATTGTCCACATCTATCTATTGTTCTATCAGTCGATCCCTTGATCTGCTGTTCGATCTGTTGTTTGATCTGTCGTTCTGTCTATCTATCTATCTGTCTATCTATCTATCGTTCTATCGTCCTATGTATATATGTCATTCTGTTGTTCTATGTATATATATATCTATCATCATTCTATCTGTTTTATCAATAGTTTAATCTATCTATCTATCTATCTATCTATCTATCTATCTGTTGTTCTATCGTTCTATCTTTCTGTCTATTGTTCTACCATTCTGTCTATTCTATCAATCGATTGTTCTGTCGATCGCTTTGTTGTACAGTCTGTTATTCTATCTGTCTATCGTTCTATCGCTCTATTGCTCTATCGTTCTATCTATCGTTCTATCTATTGTTCTATCGTTCTGTCTATTGTTCTATCAATCGATTGTTCTGTCGATCGCTCTGTTATACAATCTGTTATTCTATCTATCTATTGTAGCAAATTTAGCTCAAAGGGAAATGTATATAAATAATTACAATTAATTATGATTAATTACAATTACTTATATCAGCTGCCAGTAGTAACTGTA
>JAHKKF010528348.1:0-62500 GCA_019740295.1 Labeo calbasu
TTAGATTCTGACATTATTTTATGCCTAATTCTGATTTAGTACTGATTTAGTAGTATTTCGTACAGACCTGAATAAGAAATTTCACATAAACGATGTTTACATATAGTCCACAAGAGAAAACAATAGTTGAATTTATAAAAACGACTCAAAGTTTACATACACTTGATTTTTAATACTGTTTTGTTACCTGAATGATTCACAGCTGTGTTTTTTGTTTAGTGATAGTTGTTCATGAGTCCCTTGTTTGTCCTGAACAATTAAACTGCCTGCTGTTCTTCAGAAAAATCCTTCAGGTCCCACAAATTATTTGGTTTCCCAGCATTTTTGTGTATTTGAACCCATTCCAACAGTGACTGTATGATTTTGAGATCCATCTTTTCACACTGAGGACAACTGAGGGACTCATGTGCAACTATTACAGAAGGCTCAAATGCTCACTGATGCTCCAGAAGGAAAAACCACGCATTAAAAGCAGGGGGGTGAAAACTTTTGGAATTTTAAGATCAGGGTAAATTTAACTTATTTTGTCTTCTGGGAAACATGTAACTATCTTCTGCAGCCTCTGAAGGGCAGAACTACATGAAAAAAAACAGGATATTTAGACAAAGTAAGAAAAATGTACACATCTCCATTTTGTGTAAAAGTTTTCACCCCCTGCTCTTAATGCATTGTTTTCCCTTCTAGAGCATCAGTCAGCATTTGAACCCACTGTAATAGTTGCAAACAGCTGTGACTTTTTTTTGTTTAAGAGTAGCATAGTATGAATTAATGTATACAAAAATGTAACTTTTAACTCTTATGCAGATTTAATGCTTTGAGTTATCAATCAGTACAATAGCTAGAGTTCTTCTCACACAGCAGGTCATTCTCAGTCCAAAGCGGAGGGAAGGGACAGAGAGTGAATTTGTGCCAGGCACAGAGCGCAGCCAACGTCCCAGAGTGATTAGCAGCGGCCAGAGAGAGTGATACAGCAAAAGAAAGAGACGGGGGAGCGAGGCCAGACCCATCAGACCCCAGCGGCAGTGCCAAACAGACCCCTGTCCCGAGGCCTCCAGCACAACAAGCACTGAGGGAGAAGATAATCCCGCCCCCAGGCCCCAGAAACACCCCCACGCTCATGAATAATAATAAGCAGTGCCCCGAACAGAGCCAAGTACGTGATCTCCCATCCTTAACACACAGGCCTGGCTCTTAAACTAACATTAATGTGAGCACAAGCTGCTTGTTTATCTGTTTTTGAAGCAAAAGATGGTTGAGTTCTGTATTTTTTGTGGCAACTCAATTAATGACTGTTCGAATACTTGCATACTACTCATCCTACTTTTGCAGCATAAATACATATCCTGTGCCCTCAATGACCTACTAAATTCAGAGTACACTGCACAGTGTTATATCCCACAATGCAGTGCACTTGATTTGCCCCTCCGTTCCTAGTTTGAGGAAAGAAAATTACAGACTTACAAAAGGCAAATAGACCAAGTAAGGTCATGTGACAATAACGTAGCATACTACTATTTGAAACATTTACTGTATGCTATTTCACACATTGGACAGCATGCATTAGACACAAGCTGCATTTTGTGGTAACGGTTCATAAAATCATTCCTTATGTAAATTGCTGCAGCAATTTGAACATGACTACTTACACAGGAATGACAAAACTTTTATGACAAGTTTTCACATAAGAACTAATACAAATACATTAAAAATGAATCCAATTTTTAATGTTTTCAAATAATAATAATAATAATAATAATAATAATAATAATAATAATAATAATAAATAAAATAAATAAAATAAATACATAAATATTGAAATATTCAATTAAAAAATTAATTTGTTTTAGGATTTTATGACCAGTTATCACATAATAACCCTATAAACAAATAGAAGTAAATTAAAAATTAATCTATTTTTGAATAGTTACATGACAAATTATCACATAAATAAATAAATAAATGTTTTAGGTTTCTATGACCAATTATTTTAAATGAAAAATATTACATATTAACGATAAAAATAAATATATAAAATATAATATATAATAAATTAAATAAATATTTAATTACATTATTTAAAAATAAAACAAATGCAAATATTTATAGTATTTACAAAAATATATTACAATCTACAACATAAAAAATTATAATTAAAATAATTAAAAATGTAAAAGAGTATGCTGCATAAATATTAAAATATAAAAAAATAATCTGCTTTAGCATTTTATGACCAATTATCACATAATCACCCCTTAAAAACAAACAAACAAACAAACAAACAAATGTTTTGTTTTAGGTTTCTATGACCAATCATTTTAAATGAAAAATATTATAAATAAATAAATAAATAAGCCTTGTTTTTTATTAAACAAGGACCAGAAATTGTATATATTCCAATATTTTGGGCCTTGTTTAATATATATATATATATATATGTATATATATATTAAGATATATATTAAGTGTGTGTAAAATGTATATATTTTATGGATAATTTATAATATAAACATTTATAATTGAAATATTTAAAAACGGAAAAATAGTATGCTGCCTACACTATACACTAGTAATGCGAACAGATCAATTTTAATTACATTCTAGCTTAAAAAATAAACAACAGGATTTTACACTCTTTAAACAACATGGAGCAAGAGGTCTGGCGAAAAGGTCAAACCACAGGAAAACAGATTAAGAAACGAATAAGAGCGAAAGAAGAAATAGTGTTTGGGGCTGGAGAAGAGTTTTCCAGGAAGCCCCACACATGGTCTTCCCTCTCGGTCGACAGAAAGCATCCTTCCCAGCATCAGGTTCACGTTGCGTCTCGACACGCTACGCTGCCCTTTGACTCCCTTTGGCTGCTAAACCAATTAGACCATCCAGAGCTGCTTAAACACACACAGACGTGACACACAAACTCATATCCGTGTGAGTTTAAACACAGTTCACATGGCGACGTCGACACAAACCGCCAAAACAACGAGAGACGCGCACAAGCGGACGGGGAAAATTAATCATATTATGATTAATATTCCCTAAATGTCTCGCAGGAAATATGGAACACTTGAGGCGCATCAGACACATAACGCTGGTTTGCGGTTTCCTCATGCTAATTCTATCAGTATGGAAGGCCGTTCTGCGCACATGTGACACGCATCCGCATAAGTGGGAGATTCATTGCCGTGTCTTTATAAGAGACACATGTGATGTGGCCATATGGCTGGAAGATTCATACGTTTCCTGATTATAGCAGATTAGCGAACGGAAAGCACAAGTAGCCCTTGTTGGTGGCCACACGAGGGGGCCGTGGGGTGGGACGGGGGCGGACGGCAGCTGCAGGGGTGGGAGAGATTTAGTCATCGGTTAATTGAAGCTTGATTACACTGCTTCCTTCTTTATATGCACATTAAATTAAAGCGGCAGACAATCAGGACTGACTCCTCTATCAGCGCTTCTAATTATAAAGCGCCAAATTCCAGCAGCGCTTTCCTCAACAGAGCTGCATTGACCTCCTTTGGAGAGCGAACGAAGGGAAATCTCTGGACCTTCGCTGGAAAGACATTTTCTAATGTTACACTCCTGCTTTCCTTAAGATGAAAAGCTGCTGTAATGGCTCATAATACAAATGGGGGCACATTTCACATCAACAATGTACAGAAACTACATGCTTTCTCAGTAAAAGTATTGGTTTCTAGTTAAATAAAATACACTTTTAAACACTAGACTTCAATTAATGCATCTATGTATCAGTATTTTACAAAAAATGGTAGGCTACTTGCAGATAACATACTATTATGAAAATTAAAATGCAGAGAGTACACTGTTATGATTATGCTTTTCTACCACACTTAAATGCACACTTAAGTGTACACTGGGCATGACATCTTAAGCATATGCGACTCTGGACCACAAAACCAGTCTTAAGTAGCACGGGTATATTTGTAAAAATAGCCAAAAATGCATTGCATGGGTCAAATGATCAATTTTTCTTTTATGCCAAAAATCATTAGGATATTAAGTAAAGATCATGTTCCATAAAGATATTTTGTAAATTTCCTACCATATATCTATCAAAACTTAATTTTTGATTAATAATATGCATTGCTAAGAACTTTAAAGTATTTTGATTTATTTTATTTTATTTTTTGCACCCTCAGATTGTCAAATAGTTGAATCTTGGCCAAATATTGTCCTATCCTAATTAACCATACATCAATGGAAAGCATATTTATTCATTTTTCAGATGATGTATAAATCTCAATTTCAAAAAACTGACCCTTGTGACTGGTTTTATGATCCAGGGTCACATATTTCAAAGACAATAGAAGAAATTGTGAACATTTAAATAAAAATCTCTTTTTAAGTTTGTCAAAAAGCACTCTTAATTTCAACTAACTGCATTAATATATTTTTAAACATATACATTTAATATCGTACATGCAATTAAGTGTCTAAAAATATTGAATTCAGTTTGCAATTACGTATATATGGGTCAAAATTATCGATTTTTCGTTTATGCAAAAAAATCATTAGGATATTAAGTAAAGATCATGTTTCATGAAGATTTTTTGTCAATTTCCTACCGTAAATATATTAAAACTTAATTTAGTAATATGCATTTCTAAGAACTTCATTTGGTCAACTTTAAAGGCAATTTTCTCAATATTTAGATTTTTCTTTTCAAATAGTTGTATCTCAGCAAGCTCAGCTTTCAAAAAATTTACCCTTATGACTGGTTTTGTGGTCCAGGGTCACAAATCATATTATTTTCGCAATCCTTTTAAAAGTATGTGTACTGCTTTTACACAAGGGTTCTATGACAGGCTTTGTCTGCCAACACATGATTTCTTGATCCAGTTAACCTAAATTTGATATATTTGAAATATTGCGAACCAAATATAGTTGACAGCCAAATAATATACTAATTGACAACAGTTTATTATAGATAAAATATTGAAAAAAGGTTCTTTTATATTCAAAATGTCCACCACAGAAGAAAATAACATCATATGATGGTGGTTGTATGGTTTTATGATGGATAGTAATAAAGTTTACAGGACATTTGCAGATGTCTGATGTTTTCTGTATTTAAAGAATACTTAATAAATAAATAAATAAATAAGTATTTTTGATTTTAGAATTTTTTTTTTATTATTTTTTATTATTATATTATTTTCAACTCGAGACTTACTTGAAAAACAGACACTGCTAAAACTGTAATTCAAATGACATCAAGCAAACTGAAACAGGTTGCACAAAATATCTTTGTGAGATAATAGGCTTTCTCTTAATGGATAAAATCAACCATTAATGGACATAAAATGTACCCTAAATTCTAGAAAGAATCAATAACAAGTAAACACAAAACAGTAAACAGCTCTACTTGATTCCAAAGGAGGTTAACATTAGCATGTTGCTAAGCTACAAACAAAACATTTCTAATGACTTTAAACCTCATTTCTAATTAATATCTTTTGGAATATTAACCTTTTGAACTCAACTATAATGACTGAAGATGTTGTCTAGGTAGGATTTGCAACAGAGCTAATGACTCTTTTTGTGTGCAATATCTGTGACAATATGTGAGAACATTTATATGTTACACTAAGAACAACTGTGAGAAGTCATTTTTTTGGTGTTGTTTTTACAGCTAAGCTGTAAATGGAGAGGGTTGTGGGTTATATATTTTAAGAGCCCTACAAAAATGTTACTGACAAATCTTTAAAGAGTCTTATTTAGTCAAAAACATTTGAACAGACATCAATAAAAGGGATAGTTCACCCCAAAATGGAAAGAACTTGCTCCAAGAACCAAACAGTTGGAGGAAGCCATTGACTTCCATAGAATGGAAAAAAAATACAATGCAAGTGAATGGGTACCATCAACTGTTTGGTTCTTTTATATTCAAAGGAATAGCTAAACTCATGCAGGGTGTGATAAATACAAGAATTTCATTTTTGGGTGAACTGTCTCTTTAAGAAAGGTATACTTATGGCCAAGTTTTGAGCTCTAGGATTCATACAAGCGCTTTACCAACATCTTAAAGAAGTGTAAACTGACTGATTTTATAATGGATGTGTTGTTAAACTGATAAGTGACAGTTTGTGTTGTTCTGTGTTCAACAGCTTGTTAAACTCTTATAGTTACGCATCATTCAGGAGAATCGTGACCTTGACGCACCTTGACCAAAAGTGGCGTAACCGCTGAACTTCGCCGCAGGGGAAAGATTAAGCTCGGCTGAGATTGTATTACAAATCTAGCCACCCAGAACATTAACGCAGCTAAATAAACAAAAATCAATATCATTCAGACTATTAATCTGATAGGGGAGTGTGTGACATATCTGCGCAAAACAAGCACCTCCGGCGAACGCCGGCTGATAATGCACTTCACAAACCTTCATTTCACATACTTGAATTCTTTTCCCCCCCAAGTAGGCTATACATTTCTCTCCTTTGTTTCGACTATATCTTCCACAGTGCTTTTCTCGTTTGTTGTGCGTTGTGTGTGCGGTAGATAATGGAAGTCAGGGCTCCAGTGTTTAAAGGACACAGCCCACAGGCGATGCCTTCCTCTCTCCAAATAGATTACTCCATAAATAATAATAAAAAACTAATTAATTCTCCAACTTCTGAGACCCTCCAGCCTGAGGCGGCGCAAACCCAGAATTGTAAATTGATACAATGTGCATCCTTTCAGATAAACAAATAGTGCATGTGCAACACACTAAAAGGGATTCTTTCATACCGCTCTAATTTCCTTAACAGTCAAATTATATATTTTTTTTGTCTGCTCAAATGTACGACGAGTCCTTTCGTGTTTAGTCAAGCTCCGGAGAAACAGCTCGACAACTGCGGAGCTAAAAGGAATCTGTCGGGTGCAGACGACAACATTTCAAGAGGCAATTTTCCCAAAAGCCAAACATTAAGCTCATGCTACAACTGCACATGCACTCAATTTTACATGTTCACTAGGAAAAAAAAAATTAAATAGTACTGGAAATGAATTTGTGTTGGAAAATGGAACAGCAAGCAACTCTTACGTCCTCTATATTAAGCATTAAAAATAATGTTATAGCTATTCTGTGCAAATTATACATGGTTTAACCTCTAATTGTTGCAATAATGCTACAAATAGCAAATCACGGCTACTTTTTACTTGGCGTTTGACCAAATGCATTTTCATGACGTTTACAGTTGTTGTACTAGATAAGGAATATTAAAAATAATTTCACAGAAATTGCATTTTATATAATATTCTGGTCATTAGGGTTATCATAGTTAACTAAAACGAAAACTACAACTAAAATCATTAAAAAAAAAACTTTTTTTATTTCAGCTTATTGGCAAAATCTTTCATTTTAATTCAGTTGAACTTGAATAACATTAAACTAAAATAACTAAAACTACTAAAATGGCAAAAACACAATAAAATTACTCAAACTTTAACTAAAATTGGGAAAATACAAGTTAAATGAACAAAATATAATATTATTATTATTCTTATAACTTATTATTCTTTTTTATTTTAGCTGCCAAGTCAAAAGTTCTCATTCTAATTTAGTTAAACTTGAATAAAATAAAACTATATAACTAGAACTACATCTAAAATGAGACTATATATAGATAGACTACTAAAATGGCAAATTCAACTCAAATTGGGAAATGAAAAATATAAAATCCAATTTAGATTCAAATTCAGATTTAAAATATTACAACTAAAACCATTAAAACCATTTCTGCTTTTTGAAATAAAATACAAGTAAAATAAATAAAATATAATAACTAAAACTAAAAATGAGACTATATATAGATAAACAGGAACTACTAAAATGGCAAAAAACACAACAAAATGACTCAAAATTCAACTAAAAATGGGAAATGGACAATATAAAATCCAGTTCAGATTCAAATTCAGATTCAAAAAATTAAAACTGAAACCATTAAAAACATTATTATTATTTTTTTAAATAAAGTTAAATAAGTTAATTAAATAAAATAATAATAAACTTTTTTTTTTTAAGTTTAACTGCCAAGGCAAAAGTTTTCATTCTAATTCAGTTTAACTTGAATAAAATAAACTAAAACTAAAATGAGACTATATATAGATAAACAAAACTACTAAAATGGCAAAAAACACAAGAAAATTACTCAAAATTCAACTCAAATTAAGAAACAGAAAATCTAAAGTCCAATTTAGATTCAAATTCAGATTCAAAATTTTAAAACATTTTTTGCTATTTAAAATAAAGGTTAAATGAATAAAATATAATAAACTTTTTTTGTTGTTTTTTATTTTTTATTTTAGCTGCCAAGTCAAAAGTTCTCATTCAAATTTGGTTTAACCTGAATAAAATAAATCTGAAATGAGACTATATATAGATAAACAAAAACTACAAAATGGCAAAAACACAACAAAATGACACAAACTTGAACTAAAATTGTGAAATGGAAAATATAGAGTTCAATTCAGACTCAAATTCAGATTCAAAATATTAAAACTAAAACCATTTTTGCTATTTGAAATAAAATACAAGTTAAATAAATATATATTTTTCAATTTTAGCTGCCAAGTCAAATGTTCTCATTCTAATTTAGTTTAACTTGAATAAAATAAAACCAAAACGGAAATGAGACTATATGTAGATAAACAAAACTACAAAAATGGCAAAAACACAACAAAATTGCTCAAACTTTAACTAAAAGTGGGAAATGGAAAATATCAGTAAATCAGGAAAATAAAAGTTTAAAATATGAATAAAAATGAGTTTTTCTATTAAATTCAATGTTTTTTTTTGTTTTTTTTTTGACTAAAAGATTGACACTTGAGAATCCTCCATTTATTTATTTATTTATTTATTTTAAATAATAATTTATTTATTTTTTTTTTTGGATCGGACCAGATCAGATTTTTTAAAGTATTTAAAAATACATAAATATCAACTTTCAAGTCTCTTTCTGACCTCTATTGTCATGCTCATATTGTCATGCAAGTTGTTTATTATTATAAATAATATGCTTTTTCCAGAGCTTGTTAAACATGGCATCTAAGTCTATTTACGTCTAAACACAGAGCTAATAAAAACATATAAACAACATTTCAACCTGAAACAAACTACATATACTAAAGATAAATGAAGAACGCAGCAGATTCAAAGAGTGCAATTCAGGGACGGCAGACAGATCGAGAGGATTTGAGGAGGGGTTTCGGGTGCGGAGAGAGTGAGACGGGGGGCTCTTAAGAGTACAAAGACTCCAGCAGGACTGAGTTTGCCTTCGGGCCAGCCTGCCAACAGAGCAGATAGCACAGGCCTCTGCACCCTCGCCAGGCTCTCGGCCAACACGCACACTACTCTTAATCTAGCCCAGAGTGGATTAGACAGTTCCTCTCACCACTAACTCCCCCCTACCCTAATGCCCTCCAGTGCTACCTTCAAGTTTAGTGCAGGTCAGAAGGGCAGACGGAGGGGAATCAGCCCACTCGGTGTGTGCGAGTTATCTGAGAGCCACAGAATATCATCTCTTCCCTTCGCTGATCTGCGCGGTTGATAGTCGCCTCTACTGGAAATTGTGAGCGCTTTTTCACACTCCTGCTGTCGATTGTTTGTCTGCGTTTCAAAGGACAGTCCTGGGGCCAAGATTACGGCAAATAACGCTTGCTGTAATTCATCAACCCCTTCGATTGACGCCCAGTCAGGATTACTGCAGAGTAGAGAACCTTGGAAATACTGCAGCAATCAATAGAGTAGAATAATGAAAAATATTTTAGATATATATAGGTATTTCGTTTTAATACTGCAATTGTTCTAGACTGATATATTGTCAATATGACTATCTATATATATATATACATAATATTTCTAATAATCCACACAGATTGGCTGGTAATCAGATGCTTTTTAAACAGGACTATGGATTAACGGCTCTCCTCCACTTCCCATAGTGGTGCTCATCTGAGACAAAATGACTATTTAAAAATAACAGTGGTTGCATAAATTCAATTAGAGGCTTTTGGTCACGGTGGAAGGGGAGCGCGGGCCAATTAACCAGCCTGGGAGCTTCAGCCAGCCTGACTGCTGACACAGAACAGATGACGGGGGCCGCTCGCTGTGTCACAGCCGTAATTGGCCAAAGCACATTAATCAAAACTGAAAAGAGGCTTCCGAATAGAAAAGAGAAGGAGAGAGAGACGAGGAAGAGAAAAGGCCGACACAAATGGGGGAGTGGGGGTGAAAGTGAAATGAGTAAATGGACACAGACACAGAAAGATAGACAGAGAGAGGTGAGAAAACGAAGGAGAAGAATACAGATGGAGCTCTTGTGAGGACATTGAGGAGCGATGCAATGCAATGCAACTAGAAATCAATAAATGAAGGATTACAGTTTTTGCATTGCTGAAACAGTAGCTCTGTTCTCTTTGATTTCAATGTGTTTGAAATAAGCATTTTTCTAAGCTAATGATAGATAGTTCACATTTGTATTTTTACAAGAAAATACTATTTCAGCCTTTCCAGTTTAAAAACAAACATAATTTCTGAGTGAAAATTGTATATGGCAATTTTTTTCAGTGTATTTTAATAAATATGGAAGCTTATTTCCACCACAGGAATTAAATAAATAAATAAATAAATACAAAAGGTAATTAAATTATTTTTCTTGCAATTGCAAGTTCATATCTAATAATTCTGATTTTTCTTGTCAGAGTTTATATAAAATTGTGAGAAATTAACAGAGAATTGAGAGAAAAAGCCAGAATTTAGAAAAAAATTGCAAATAAACTATAAAATGTTTTTTAAAGCTGTAAATAAAACAAAAGTGATACTTTTTACAAGAAAAGATTATTAATTGTTATTAATTAAGTATAATAAGTATAAGTACGGTAAGTTTATTTCCGCTGTGCAAAACCTTAAAAAAGGTAATTGCAACTTTTTATTTCATAATCAAGACTTGTTTTCTTGCAATTGCGAGTTTATATCTTACAATTCAAACTTTTCCTCTCAGAATTGCGAAATTATCAAATTTTAATACACTGTAAACATTTTTTTACCAGTTTCAACTTAAAAACTTACGTTTAGCAGCTGCCTTAAAATGTAAGTTAAATCACCTTAAACGTACAAGTCATTTAAACTTATTTTAATGTAGTGAGTTGAAAGTACAATTTGAAATGTACTTTTAAGATGATTTAACTTAAAATTTTAAGGCAGCTGCTGAACTTAAATTTTTAAGTTGAAACTGAAGAAAATTTTTACAGTGCATAAAAAAATAAATAAACTCAGAATTAAAAGAAAAAAGTCAGAATTGTGGGACAAAAAGTATGGAAGCTTATTTCTGCAAGATAAAAAATAAATGTAAAAGGTAATTGCAACTTTTTATCTCACAATTTAGACTTTTATTTCTTGCAGAGAAATAACTTACAATTTGGATTTCTCAGAATTGCGAGTTTATATCACACATTTGTGAATTATAAACTTTCAAATGGACTGTCAACATCTTGCATCTTACATTCTGACTTTTTTTCCACAGAATTGGAAGTTAATTTTTTTCGCTATTCTGAGTTTACATCTAGCAATACTAAATAAAGGCAGAATTGCAAGAAAAAAGTCAGAACTGCAATACAAAAAGTACCAGTGGTGGAAAAAAGCTTCCATAAATAATAGGAACCCTAGTATAAAAGTTATATATTTAAAATGCATTTTATACTAAGTATAGTTCAAGTCTATTGACATATTTACTGACATATCGCTTGAGACTTATTGATATAAAAATTATTTTTAAAAAGTTGTGCGGAGTACTACTTGTGCACAATGCACATTTCTTAATATTAAGCCTAAAATATGTTTTAATGCCACTATTGATGAGGATTGTGTGATCTTTTAAATGCAAAATATTTGAAGTGTACCTACAGTATACTTGAAATAGTTCCACTTTAGCACAATCAAATATACTTCAGTATATCTTTAGTTAAACTTAAACACTACTTCTGCGCAATTAAAGTGCATTAAGCACAAAATTAGTTGCTCCAGTTTACTAAAAGTACAAATGCAGGGCATTTTTATTAAGTACATAATATGTAAATGTATTTGTAGTATACTTAGCATGAAATAAATGTATTTTAAATACATTTTAGTATATTTATTTTTCACTAGGGAACAGCACACACAAAATAGCCTGTTTTAAATCAGAGTGACTTGTTTTATTCATAACACCTTGATGCATTTTCCACAGTGCATTCTGGGATTGTCACCTTTGAATTTGCCTATGCCGCCTACAGTGCTGTCTAGGTAGGGAGTTCGCTAGGTTGGAACAGAGCTAGTTTTTCAGCGGGGCAGTAGTAGGTGCTCTGGAGGAGAAGAGAGCGTGTGATAATCGTGCTCAATTACATTCTGATTGACACTGACAGAATCTGGGCACTGACATACAGGACACAGATGAAAGCCATTATCAGCTGCTAAAACAAGCTGTCACTCCTCAGAGGATGTTTACTGTACTAAATAGTGTGCATATGCTCTCTACCTCTCTCCTCTGGTCAGTCACACCTCACGTCAGCAAGCACACTGACAGCCGCGGACAAATGCTGCTCAAAAAGGCATCTAATGTAGGCAGGGAGAGTAACTACCAGGATTACTGTTTTAAATTCATTATGGATGCAAAATAAAGACTTGTTTCAGTTCAGTCAGTACACCGTTTTATATCTAAACATATAAGCATGGACATTTTTTCATAATAATATACCTTATTATATTTTGATGCCTGCATACAAATTCTAGATTGGATCTTCAGTGTGAATACTCAACAATATACAACAATAGTTTGTACAGTAATACGGGCCATGATTTTTATTGGTTATCATAGCATAACAGTAATCAGTTTTTTTCCAAATGTCTATATTTCTGTATTGGTGCATCTTTGATCTGTCTGATTATAATAACAATATAATAATTATAATACAATAACTGATCATTCAATAACTGAATGTCATACTGGCAGACTTTTACACATATAATAGTGATTAAAAAAAAAATAAATAAAATAAAATAATCTTCTGTTTTTCCTGTATTTCTACAGTGGTGCATCTATTAACATCTATTAACATTGGTCAAAATAAAATAATATGAAATAAAATAAAATAAAATAATAAAATAAAATAAAATGAAATACAATTATTTTCTTTTTTCCCTGTATTTCTACAGTGGTGCATCTTTTAACATCTATTAACATTGGTCAAACTAAACTAAACTAAACTAAACTAAACTAAACTAAACTAAAATAAAATGAAAGAATCTTCTTTTTCTTATTTTCTTATTTCTGTATTTCTACAGTGGTGCCTTAAGTGTTTTTTCTCTTATATAGTACATTTAATAACTGACTAAGAATGTCAGAACAAGAAACTTTATATTTATATTACCTAAAATAATAATAATAATAATAATAATAATAATAATAATGCATATTGTATCACTTAAAATTTTACTTTGAGTGCATTTGTAATAAAATCAGTGTAGTGTTTTTTTTTTTAAATATTAAGCATAAACAGGTGGTTTTGTATTGTATAATTGGCTGGTGAAATTCACATTCATTTATATTAGCGATTGCATTATCCTTCTTAAATATTTCCACAGATCTTGGCCACAGTCTGTCAGCTAAACGAAGGTTAATATGCCTTCTGTTTGGTTGCATTTGAAGAACGTGTGGAGGCACAATCGTCTATTCTCCTCCACTGATATGCTTGAGTGAGTATGGGATGGATTCAGCCACCAGAAACAAGCGAAACTCAAACCACACACACAGCAAAGATCGTCTCACTTTGCACTGGTGAGAGACGAGAGAGAGAGAGAGAGAGAGAGAGAGGGATGGAGGGCGGAGGTTTGTTTGCTAAAATCAGCAGGGGATCAGCACAGTGAAAAATGTCAGGTCAAATTGTTCTTGACAGTGTTAATATCTGCACCTCACAGCAATAATTACATGTAAATAAATAGCGAAATAGCGCTCAGCTGGAGCCTAAGAGGAAGAAACTGCTTGCGTGAGATAGCCAGCTGAGACTCCAACCGCTTACACAGGCTCATTTTACAGAAAGTGAATGAACGAGACAGAAAAACAGAGAAACTAAACTCATTTTGTGGTTTGCTAAGACAAGGATCACTATTATTATTGCTAACATACAGAGTTAGTGATTTGAACAAACCCCAAAATACACCAATATTTGTGACCCTGGACCACAAAACCAGTCATAAGGGTCAATTTTTTGAAATTGAGATTAATACATCATCTTAAAGTTGAATAAATAAGCTTTCCATTAATTTATGGATTTGTTAGGATAGGACAATATTTGGTCGAGATATAGCTATTTGAAAATCTGGAATCTAAGGGGTGCAAAAAAAAAAAAATTCAAAATATTGACAAAATCGCCTTTAAAGCTGTCCAAATGAAGTTCTTAGCAATGCATATCACTAATCAAAAATTAACTTTTGATATATTTACGCTAAGAAATTTACAAAATATCTTCATGGAACATAATATCCTAATGATTTTTGGCATAAAATAAAAATCGATAATTTTGACCCCCTCAATCAACAATGTGTTGCATTTCATTTTAAATCTACAGATCTTTGATCACAAAACTAAGCATTTAAATATCTTACTAACATGTATTATTGCAAGATATAGAGACAACTGATATTTATATCATTTTATGTAAGTAGTCTGTCATACTGTTATAAAGATCTCATTGATTTACATTACAAGATATCAGAACTTCAGCATTTGCACCTAATTGCATATTTTGCAATTTGATCCATATTCTCGCTCTATAACATACCTTATGAACCATAAATGCCTTATGCATCAAATATGACACTCAACATAAAACACATTTGATTGAGATTGAGATTTATACATCATCTGAAAGCTGAATAAATAAGCTTCCATTGATGTATGGTTTGTTAGGACAATATTTGGCTGAGATACATTTGAAAATGTGAGCGTGCAAAAAAATCTAAATATTGAGAAAATCGTCTTTCAAGGTGTCCAAATGAGGTTGTTAGCAATGCATATTACTAATTAAAAATTACGGTAGGAAATGTGATCTTTACTTAATATCCTAACGATTTTTGGCATAAAAGAAAATTTGCATTTTGACCCATACAATGTATTTTTGGTTATTGCTACAAATATACCTGTGCTACTTACAACTGGTTTTATGGTCCAGAGTCACATTTTCCACACTATTATTTCATACATCAATCTGTTTGTGCTACATGCATGAATTATACTACTTCCCAGACCACTTTTCTCAACCACACTGGCAACTTTTATCTGGCGGATGATAAAACGTGTGAAAAATAACTAACATTGAGTGAGTGAAACCAGAAGATGAGACAAAGAAGACAGCTGTCCCATGATGCTGCATTTACACTGGCTCAGCCAGAGCGGGTCGGTCTGAAGACAACCCGAGACATCAGACAGCAGGTTGCTGGTGTTCGGCTGTAGATGTGTGTTATTGGGGGCTTGAGTTGGGTAAAGTTAGAGCAGCGCTGCTCATTGGAGTATTAATCACGACGGTGCACCTGTCAAAGTGGCATGTGGAACTAACAGGACACACATTTCACAAAGACGACATCCAAAAAGCCAACGGCAACCAAAGAGGCTTATCGATGACTGTTTGACCCCACAGTGACCCTGCAAACCCTTAACCTGTGAACTCATGATTATGAGGGACTAGGTTACCTGGAAAAATGCCTTCACCTGCTAATAGGTGTTAAAAATCTACTTTTACGACAGCGACGATAAATTGTAGCGGCAACAATCAAAAAGAAACCGAAAATGCCTCTGAACTCGATACGCCCAAGGGTGAGTTTTCCTACATAATGTTTTAACGTGAAGCTACAAAGATATTCGAAACATCATCCAACAAAGACACTTGACCTGATACTTTATCTAATGCAATGACATTCAAAAGCTTAAGCATGATTTGTTTTACCTTTAAAATGTCTAAATATCATTGCATTAAATACCAATTTCTTTGTTATTGTCACTTTTCTTTATAATTTTTGCACAATGTCTTTGAATCAGCTGTTTTGGTGATTTTTAGTGGATGTGAAGTTGATATTTGCTCTAATGCAACTGAACTTTTTATAAATAATATTTTGTTTGCAGCTACATTTGAACACTTAAGACATACTAAAGTGTCTTGCATTAATATCGAAGTATGTTGCAGGATCTTTCCTCTTCATTATTGTTGCGTTTCTTAATCATTTTTTGAGACTTTAGTGTTTAAATACCTCTCTGGGTCACTATATGAAAAAAAAAAACTGCAACTAATAAATCTGTTTTAATAGAAAAGTTCAATTACACTACATAAAATCTACCAGATTTGGCCTGCAGTAAAACAATAAATAAGTCGTCCAGCATGTTGTGGCCTCTAAGTAATTGACATACAAGATACAATCAATGTGTGTGCGCGTATATGTGGCTATACGCTCACCATTCTCCATATTATAGGCATTTCCAGTTGCGTGGGACACACGGCATATGAATTGGTCTCAGTCGTTCCCTCCTTTAAATCCCTATCTCCTAGGATTTGCTGAAATTTATATTGGCTGCCTGTGCAAGATAAATGTAAATCGCATTCCCTTATATTTGCTATTTATCAGGATGCGGCAGCTCACTTTCGGCAGGGGAAAATATCTCTCACCCGCATACAAACAGCCTTGCATTTAAATAGCATTTTTATTGTCCGCCGTAGCCTTTCATCTGAACGGCGGGAAAAGCATCTTCCTCTCCAGGGGAAGGAAAGGAGAGGGAGGGAGCAAAAGAGAGACCAGCACACAGTCGGTTGAGGAGAAAAAAAGTGCAGCGAAATAAATATATAAACCTCTTTTTCTTTGAGATGAGAGAGGACGTCGCTATTGGACTCGACGGGTGACTGCTGGGAAGCCAAAGATGGAGGTTAAAGAACACAGACAGGCGTGGAGCATCCATGACCTGATCTCATGAGACTGACCACCTCTGAAAACACCTGACGCTCTCTGGTGTGTGTTGCATCATACAAAGTCTTCTTTTCTGAACTAGAATCTTGAATTAGATTCCAATGCTGGACCTTTATATTCTGAAAGTTCTTTGTACTTGCAAAGGAAATGTTTGACTGTGCAAAACCCACCGTCACAATGCTACAGTTTTGTGAGAGGCTACCGGGGCATTGCTATGATATTCTGAATGGTTTCTTTCTGTTTCAACTCAAGAATCCAACCTGAAGTCTCTAAGATATTCAAGTAGATCTAATATATTTTTTATTGTCCACCATGCAAAAAATTAATAATTAGAAATTGATTAGAAAAGGAGCAGCACACCTCTCCTCAACCAGACAATGATTTCAGCATCTTTTATGTTTACAAGTTTGGGATTTCTTTTAAGTCTCTTATGCTCACAAAAGCTGCATTTATTTGATCAAAAATACAGTCAAAACTGTAAATATTCATTCCTGTGACGCAAAGCTGAATTTTCAGCATCATTACTCCAGTCTTCAGTGTCACATGATCCTTCAGAAATCATTTTAATATGTAACCCTGGACCACAAAACCAGTCATAAGGGTCCATTTTTTGAAATTGAGATTTATCTGAACATCTAAAAGCTGAATACATAAGTTTTCCATTGATACATGGTTTGTTTGTATATGACAATATTTGGCTGAGTTACAACTATTTGATAATCTGGAATCCGAGGGTGCAAAAACAATAAATATTGAGAAAATCGCCTTTAAAGTTGTCCAAATGAAGTTCTTAGCAATGCAAACACTGAAAATGGTTTTGTTGCTTAACGTTTTTGTGCTGCTTTTTTTTCAGGGTTCTTTGATGAATATAAAGTTTAAAACAAGAGCACTTATTTGAAATATAAAACTTTTGTATACAGTATTTTGTATAATATGAAAGTATTTATTGACCCCAAACTTTTGTGCCAAAGTTTAATACTTAATAAATAAACCCCTAATGTTAAGTATGAGAATCAGTAATACTGACCCTAATCTTAATATAAGTAGTTTTTCCAGCTGTTTATATAATTGGAACAGAGTTACCTCATTGGAGAGCCTTTTTATATTCCTCAAAATCTTAATTGTCTAGTTCTTTAAAGAAAAATACAGTTATAGAAAACAACATACTGACCAGAATAAGCTATAGACTAATAAAACATTAACAATTTACTACATTCTTAAACATTAAGATTCCAAAAGAACATTTTAAAAATCTAAAGATTCTTTTTTCCATCATAAAGAACATTTTGCGCCATGGAAAAGTTCTATAGATGTTAAAGGTACTTCAAAGGAACCATCAATCCTAAGGAGCCTTTCACTTTTAACTGTGTAAAAAAGGTAGTGTCCAAAAAAAGGTTTCAAAAAGATATTAGCCTTCAGTCAGGTAGGTTTGACATTGGCACAATCACTTTCCATTGTCATCAGGCCTAAGACTAATGTTATACACTCAAACCGTAAGGCTTATACCAAAACTCCAGTTTATTTATTTGCCCGTGGCGATGATTTTGGCTGTCTGATGTTCTTGGCAGCTGCCAAGCAGGTCTTGTTTTTTGGAAAGCCTCTTATAGGTCTTTTCCATTACTGCCAAATATAAACAGTATCTGTTTTAATATGGCTTCTAATTATTAAGTATCAATTCCCCCTCTCGCGGCGCGAGCGCACGGGGTACGGATGAATGCGGCGCGCTCATCCGCTTTGATTCGTTCGTCGGGAGAGCGTGCCAGCTGACACGGTGCCCAGTCTGCGGCTTAATGCACAAGTTTTTAATAATGTGTGGGACTACATGAGTCTCCGCGGCTCATTGATATTCACGTGCCTAATGTCTTGTCAAAACTGCGAGGCGAGGGAGACGGCAAGAGAAGCGAGCACTTGAAATTTCGGAGGTAGGTTTCTTTCCTTTTTAGTCGACGCCAGCACAGGGTTCTTAAACGTAATTCATCCCCTTTTTTCCGAGAAGGACTAATGGAAGAGGGAGAGGGTTGAAGCTTCTCCGCGCTTATCTCTGTCTGACAGTCGCGAGCAGCGGTTGGCGAGGGCTGGTGTTAGCGCGCTATGCTGTGCGGTACGGTGCAGGCGAGCAGGCCCGGGGACAGGGATCAAAGGGAGGCTCGGGTGAGCGCCGTTTTTCTCTCTGATCCCTCCGGTGGCGAGACCCAACCCCGCTCGTGCGCTGCCTTACGCACTCATCCATCAGTCCGTCAGTGAGGAAAGCCTCATTCCACAGCACAAACACACTCCCACGGCTCACTTTCACACACACATTAACCACTTCTGCATCCTGCTCTAGATACACAAGTGTTATCTTTATGATTTAATCACATTCTAATTTCTCTTTGCAACTACTGGTAAAAAATAATACGACTTTGATGTAAACACCATGGTATAGCCTATTCTACAATCCTGGTAATTATGTTCCATTCTATACTGTACCATAGTATCCCATAGTAAAAAAGTATATATTTAAAATACATTTGTTTCATAGTAAGTATAGTACTGACATATTGCTTGAGGCTGATGTAAATTATAATTAAACTTCATTTGAAGCACTACTTGTGCACAATGCACATTTCTTAACATTAAGCCTAAAGTGTGTTTTTAAGTCACTATTGATGAGGATTGTGTGATCTCTGTGTATTATGAGTCTTTAAATGCGAGATATTTCCACTTTAGCACAGTGAAGTATACTTCTGCACAATTAAAGTGCATTAGGTACAAAGTTAGTTGTTCCAATTTAGCACACTTTAAGTATACCAGTTTAATATACCAGTACAGGGTATTTTTATTAAGTACATAAATATGTAAATGTATTTGTGGTATGCTTAGGGTGAAATAAATGTATTTCAAATACATGTAATATATTTATTTTTCACTAGGGTCACCAAAGTGCTTTTTAATACATGAAACCAAAGCATTGCAAAACAGATTCTAAATGTCCTCAGTGTACTCTAAACCAAAGTGTACCATGTTAACAATAGTTTTCAGTATAGTTTGCACCAACATACCATGGTTATCCCAGCTGTATATATACCCTAAAAAAGTAAAGTAACATATTACAATAAATAATATTTACCAGCATATCGCTCAAAACTTAATGATATAAAAAATATAATTTAACTTTATTTGAAAGACCATTTGTGCACAATGTACATTTTTTAATATCAAGCCTAAAATGTGTTTTAATGTCACTTTTGATAAAGATTGTATAATCTTTAAATAACATCGGTCTTTAAATGCAAAATATTTAAAGTGTATCTAATGTATATTTGCAATAGTTTCACTTTAGCACAATCAGATATACTTAAGTATATCTTTAGTTGGCCTTCAGCACTACTTATGCACAATTAAAGGGCATTAAGTGCAAAATTAGTTGTTCCGATTTAGCAGACTTTAAGTATACCAGTTTAGTATACCAAAAGTACAATTGCAGGGTATTTTTATATACATAATAAAATTACCATGGCATTCCTTTTACAGTAGGCCAGTGAATAAACTAACTGAAAAAATAAAATTATATTCATTAGGAAAGCTGTCTGTGGTTCTTGCAGAGCCATGTTGTTTTCCTTTCTCTCCCAGCAGGTGTCCCTGTCAGGCAGAGCAGTGGAATCCACCTCAAACGCCTCTGCCAAGAACAAATTTCCCAGGACCACTCTTAAAACCTCATTTAGACAGTCGTAATAACCAGCATGAGCACCTTTAGTGTAGTCGAGCAGCTCTTGCTTCATCTCTGGCGCTGATATTCTGTCTATATTCCCATCTGCAGAGAAACAGGAAACTTCTGCCTTCTTTTCTCTAGATAACATCAATTAGAGATTTTCTGCTTGGTTATGGGACATTGAGGGATATTAGCTATATCAGTATGGATATTTGACGGGTCATCGGGAGAAAATATATAATTATGTAACTTATTCGCAAAATAAACACAGCTGGGGAATTCGTGTCTTCAAAAATGTCTTCTATCTAAAGGAAGGAAAGAAAAAAAGGAGCTGTCGGTTTTCCCCGACAGCTCCTAGAGTACACGTCCTTATCCATCACCTGCTGTGCGACAAAATGAAATAGGGCGATACGGCTCACCTCAACCCAAAAACATACCTGCAGACCAGCTGAGCAATGCCTAATAGACCCCATCTGACACCGCATCACTCCTCAGCCTAAACTTATAATCAAGGACTACGACAACAACAACCGCTGGTGGATGGCTTTTCTACTGGCCTGTAATGGGAAAATGCGCTCTGTCTGGATGGGTTACACCAACACCTGTGCTGAGATCAGCAGGAGTCCATTACCGCCCGCCACTCGGCCACCACAACCCATTTACAGACACATTTTGGTCAATCTTTACCAGCGACCAGTAGCCCATCAAAAGCAGACGTTTGGAGAAATAGGTCTTTCGTCCGAACACATGCGCCTATCTCCTCTAGACAGGTGTTGTCTGCGAATTTCCAATATAAAGGAGTTATCTTTGATCTAAAAAATAAGAAACAGTTTTTGCCCGTGTCACAGGAGGCAAGGTGACATCTGATGTTTTGGAAAGATGATTCTTTGCACTGAACAGCCTTCTTTTACTAAACAACTACTGGCATACAACTTTAAGTGCCTTATTGCTTTTAAAAAAACTGGCAAAATGGTAAAAGACGGCAATAAAAGTTACATTTCATAGTAATATTAATATTAAATGAAAAGAATAAATAATTCTATCACATAATATAGTTTATTAGATGAGGTGTAAGCTGGGAATGAATCAGAGTTGGGGTCGGGTTAATTGATGTCTGATATGACCCCAGCAGATGCTCTTGCACCTTGTGAAACAGAGATGAGGATTTTCCGTGTGAAACCTGCTGTGGTTGAGCAGACAGTTTGAATTGTGACTGAACTCTGTCTCTCCTGTCAGAAAATACATTTATCTCCTCACAATGACTCTCCCATATGGACAAAAGAAACATGGAGAGATAGAGGTACTATAATTGAAAAATTATGAAAATAAAAATGCTATTTTTTCTAAGGCCTTGATAAGCATGTACAAATGTACTAATTTTTTAAAATAATTATAATCTGATATTCTGTCAGTTAATGTGATCAAAACAACTATTCCCAATATTAAAAATCCCAAATATAAAAAAAATAAAAGCACAGATTTTTTTGTGTGTGGGTAATAATAATAATAAATATGGTTATTGATTAATTATATAAATTATTTATTTATTTATTTATTTAATTTTAATTTTAAATTTTAAACCACTATTCCTAATATATATATATATATATATATATATATATATATATATATATATATGTGTGTATATATAAACAAACTTACATTTTGTGTGGGTAGCAATAATAATAATAATAATAATAATAATAATAAAAATAAAAATTGTTATATAAATATATATATATAAAGTTCAAATCTAAAACAAACACTGACAATTTTTGTTGGTAATGGTAATAATAACAATAACAATATCACTATCAATCAATATATATATATATATATATATATATATATATATATATATATATTTATTAAATATATAAAAATATTGTTAGCACTTTTGTAAAGAAATCCATATGTAGCACCAATTTATATTAATCTAAAAAAGTATCAAACTATTAAAACAAGCATTTAAACTAAACTGAGTGGCAATATACAGAAACACAGTGTTTAAAAAATCAAAACGTAGCATTTATCTGCCCAATTTAAAGCCTGCAGACCCGATCCACAGCATTAGACAAAAAAACATTTATGATTTATTAGGAGAAAGTGTTTAAGCAAGAGGCAGCACCTCCGTCTCCACAGTTAAACGCTCCCATTAATAGAAAAAAGACCTCCATGTCTGCTGGTATTTACAGAGGTTTGGAGCGAAGGCATTAGTGCTCAAAGCCCCTGTGCCACGATTAACAATCTCTCTCACTGTAAGACGCCCATGTTATCCTTCCGACGTTGTAGTTACGAGGGGAAAAGCTCTTTTTTGTCACCAAATCCTTAATTCTTTCTTCTCTAGAAAAAAAAAGAGGGTAATACCGAGAATGTTTCTCAATCTGCTTTGAGAGAGCAGGGGAGAGAAAAGGAAACCCCCAATAAAACATGTGTGAACGAAAGGGTAATTGTGGACAAATGCAGCATTGAAATTCATTTTCAACTCTTTACACACCATTTCAATCTTATTTTATGCTTGTTAGCCACATCTTGTTGGTGAGGGTCGGCAAGACTGCCCAGTATTGATGGATAATTGTGTATAATTCACTCCTTACATGCGATTTGCATCAATACGCATTATTTTTTAATGCTGGGTATTTAACACAGAACCGTTTCTGGAGAAAGTCACCCTAAATGCTCATTAACGGAGACCGAAGAGGATAACTGGAAATTTTTTTTTTTGCAAAAACACAACCGCAGCAACACAAATCCAGAAACAAGTAATCCACATACTAAGAAATGAGTGCAAAACGAAGCAACTCCTACTTACTCACAAAGAAATATTATGCAATGCTTTACTTTAACATCAATGCACCAAAGCAACATAAATTTGACTTTTTTCTCACTGACTATCTGCTTTTATTCTGAAATATGTCACTTTAAAGTAAAGTGATGGTTTGGGAATCATTCTAATGTTTTCAGATCAGGAAAAACTAAGCAAAACACTTTCATCCCTCCATATTAGTGCAAAAATGATCTGTTTCCACACAAGCAGCGAACGCTAGCTTAACTCGACGGCGTTCTTGATCTCTGAACCATGCTGGCGTTCATTCAGCACGCCTTTCATCGTTCTGACATTGCAAAAGAGGCCTCTGCACTAACCTGTGGCGAGAGGCCGTTGCTCACGGGATTCATGTGGTTGCTTGAAGCTGATGGGCTCATAAAAGTTTCTGAATAGCTGGAGAAGGTGTGGCGGTTGGTTGAGAGGCCGTAGGCGGAGCTGCTGTCAGCCGAGAGCCCGCCCTGGTGCATGGAGGAAGGCGGCAGAGGCTGCGGCCGGTGCAACGTACTCGTGCCATCTGAAACACATGAGACTATTTTATTTCTGTGATGTAAAGTTGAATTTACATCATCATTTCTCAGTCTTCAGTGTCACATGATCCTTCAAAAATCATTCTAATATGCTAACATTTGTTACTGTATGAACAGTTGATGCTGAATTGCATTTTTGTTGAAAGAATGATGCATTTTCTTTTCATGATTCTTTTATAAACACAAATTTCAAAAGAACAGCATTTATTAGAAGTGGAAATCTTTTAGACCATTATAAATATCTTTACTGTCACTTTCGATCAATGCATACTTGCAAACAAACAAACAACCGTTTCAATGTTAGCGTGTATCTATAGAAGTTTATGTATTATTACTGTACGCTACCTTGAGAGAGAGTGGTGCTGGGATACGTCGACTCTGGAAGCTGATAGGTGGGTAAAGTCGGCATGCCGGTTGGTGGAAACCCTCCGGGCAACAAGTGGTTGAATGCTGCCAACTGATTTGCTCCTGCTTGTTTGCGCCACCTTGCTCTTCGGTTGCTAAACCAGACCTAATAAAAAATGAAAATGCATTTTTTCAAATACCCATAGCTGCAGTCGATAGCAATCAGCAGTCTTCCAGACAGGTTCATGGGCATGTGTGTGGCGGACAGAGCGTCCTCATGGGAAACTGCCTCTTAGCACATGCTGAGGTCCCTGTTGTTCTAGTTAAGTGGCTAAAGCTGTGATCTGTATAAACAGGCCGCTCTGAGCTGCCATCAGAGACGAAAGGTCGTAAACAGGTCAGAGGTAGCCCACACATCTCACCACAGACATCTTGAGTATGTTTATCTACCTGTCGGACACTTTAAAGAGAGTCCAGAGGACTTTTATTGCAGCGGTGTTGTCTGAAACACACACACACAGACATCTGTCACATCTTTAACATAATGCTTAATAGCTAGCTATAATGCTTGAATGAACTGTTTGGCTTTAGTAAATTAATGCATATCTGCTGTTTCAAATTTAAAATGCACTTTATGGACAAAAACTGTGTGCGGGTCACTTTGACCCACATGTAAACTACTTTAAATTAAACTATTTGATTGTACTTGAAAAGTAGACTTTTTTTTCTCATTTAGGGTCATGAATGTGCATGGAAAGTTCTGACATATATGTGTGTTTTGGAGAGGCTGTACAAATTTTGAGCACACCACTGGTTTCCATGCAATCCACCAAAAATCAACATGATAAATGATGCAAAAACAGAAGAACTATATTAAATTGTATATGCATTATATCCAAATTTATTCACATGCATACTTGTTTAAAGCAATATATAATTCTATATGGCAAATCTCAGATGCCTGTTTTTTTTATTTCATTGCAGAAAATAATTATATTACCATCCAGCTCTTTATATAAAGTTTGATTTCTAAGCATGTCCAACTTTACCTGCCAAGATACGGTATACTTGCACATAGTTAAATATACTATTTGTGACCCTGGACCACAAAATAAGTCATAAAATTGATATTTTACATCAAGCTGAATAAATAAGCGTTCTATTGATGTATGGTTTGTTAGGATAGGACAATATTTGGCCGAGATGCAACTATTTGAAAACAGGGAATCTGAGGGTGCAAAAAAAAATCTAAATATTGGCAAAATCACATTTAAAGTTGTCCAAATGAAGTTCTTAGCAATGCACATTACTAATCAAAAATTAAGTTTTGATATATTTACAGAAGGAAATGTACAAAATATTTTAACGGAACATGATCTTTACTTAAAATCCTAATGATTTTGTTGACTATTACCACAAATTACCCATGCTACTTATGGTTTTGTGGTCCAGGGTCACAAATATGAAGTACATATGACATCTTACACAATTGGAGAAACTATTTTATTAAAACATCAGGATTAAAGGTAAAGTGTGTCATTTTTATACCACTAAAGGCATTAAAATGGCAAAAAAGCATTTGTTTCTTAAAGGAAAAATGTGTTAAAATAGTTTTTTCTTTTGTTTATATGTCTGACCAACATAACGTCCATTTAAACCAGACTGACTTCAGACAGTCGTCTCAAGATGAAGACAATTTGCACATTTTAAAGGGAGGCTTCTCCTCCATCAAAACATGAATATAATTAGCGTCTCTGAAAGCAGCCCGCTCTATTTCACAGGAACAAGACCGGAGCCCTGCGTATGTGAAAGGTTGGAGGACATTGATCTATGCCATGCACTGGCAATTCATCCGCGTTTAATACACTGTCAGGGCAGTTCATCTACCGTTGTGTTTAAAACGGGCCGGTCCATTGTGCGTCCAGATGAAAGGTGGAGACAAAGGCCTCTCAATACACCAGGCTGAAAAGTGTCCACAAAGAGTGGGCGTCCCTTTTTAAACGTGCCTTTAAGAGCTCCACTTTCATGGTACGCACACAAGGACACACTCTATTCTGATGCAACGACACCGCAGACACACTCTACAAAACACACACGCACACACACTCGCTGGCTCTTTCTTACAAAGCGTTGCTTACATTGTCCATGTGCAAAACTGTCAGGCCACTAACAGCTAGCATCTCATTCAGATGACTTCAATGGCTCGCCAATGTTTGATGCGACTAAAGATGACTCTTACCCATCTGTCAAGCGTCGGATTCGAATCTTTCTTTCTTACGCTCTCAGAAAGTGAAACCCCCACCCGACCGTCATCCTCTCAAAGGGTTTAGGAGGAGACGCTTCACCCCCTCTGCCTGTCTTGAGCCTAAACCTGGTGTCGCAGATAGATAAAGGATGGTCTCGCGTCCTGAAGAAGCTCGGGAAATGTGCTGGGATTCGAACGGATCCCCTACTGGGAATCGGACAAACAGGTTATGAAGAATGGAAGAAGGTTGTGTCCTTCCCCCACCAACCCAAAAGTGTCCTGCTCCGCTGTGCCTCCTGACCTTTGACCTCTGAACCCCGCTTTCCACCCTTTCATCCTGACGGCCTCCACCTTCTTTCTTCTGCTGCAAAATGCAGATACTTACTTATGTGACATCACCGAGCAACGTTTTGGAGATTTTTGTAGTTTTTTTATGAACTGGCCAATTTAAAGGTTTTGCTTCCATACTATGTCTTCTTTCAGACTAGTGAAAAGAAAACGCCCAAAATACATTTTTAAGTGAAATTTATCTATTTCATCTGTACATTTCAATTACAATACATATCTTTAAAGGCTGTGAGTTTTTTTCTCCATTCAGGATATCACCATAGTTTTCCCTATTTATTAATCACAGTATATTAATATGCAAATAATGCATCATCTAACTAAATATGCGCTAATTTACATACATTTCCACAACAGAAATCTGAACAAGATGAAGTTAAATTTAAAATTCTTGTTTCATTTTGAATTCTGAATTTTTTGAATTTTGAATTTTGAATTTTGAATTTTGAATTTTGAATTTCTGAATCTGGAATTTTGGAATTTTTTTAATCACACAATGTTTTTAGGAATAAAATGCAATATAAATTATATAAAATATATAAAATATAATTAAATCGGATATGTGGATATATTTATTATTTTATATATTTATATTTACACTTATTAGCATAAATACAGCATATTCATTTAAAGCAACATATAATACTATGTATCAAATCTCAGCTGCCTGTTTTTTTATTTCATTGCATAAAATAAATATATTAAAATATTATATATATTACTGCCCAGTTCTGATGTGTTATCCACTACATTAGAATGATTTCATTGTGATTTTCTGTAAAGCTGTTTTAAAACAATGAGTATTGTGAAAAATGCTATACAAAATACATTTGACTTGTCCTGACTATTGAATTTTTCTCCATTTTTTTAGAAATAAAATGCGATATAAATCAAATGATAAATGAACAAACCCCTCTATAAAAAAAATTCAGAATTTACACTGGAATAAAACAGTAAAGTTTGGTGTACATGGAGATTTCTGGACAAAAAGAGCGTGCAGAAAAAAAAAAACCTCATTTTGAGAAAACGCCTATTAAGATATGTATTGTAAATTAAATCTACAGGTGCAAACAGATGCACTCCACCAACCTAAAAGAAGACGCAATATAGCCCAAAAAGTCAACATTTTCGTAAAAACTTGAAGCAAAAGTTCATTAAATCTCATCACTTCACAGAGATTTTGTTTGTATTTTTTCTACAGCCACATGTAAAAGCAAACTTTTATCACTTTAAATACCGCTTTGTTTCTTTTTTGGCTTTATGCTTGATCTCTCATCCTCACACGTAAACTAATCTCTGCACATGCATTACCACACAATCTGTAAGATGCATAATGCTATGACAATTCATAAAGAGATTTGGGATACATCGTTCTCAGCGAGCCGTCTGTATCCCTGTGGTCAGAGCACTTACGACGCAGCCAGCAGATCTTGTGGCTTTACCATGTGCTCGGTGAGTACTCCCGTCTGCTTAATCACACCAGCAGCCTTTGCAGCATATCTGCCTAAGTGAATTTGCTCCTTTTGAAAGCAACATGGCATCACAGAGGTGCACGAGTTGACTCTATCAAGTTAAACATTAAGCCCAATATGCCTAAATCAATACAGTTCTGTTTTATAGCACCGAGGGATGCGTCATCATAGCGCCTTGCTGAGATTATGTATATGTGTGTGTGTTTTCTGGGTCGCTCCAGTCGTACCCTCTGAGCTGGATTTGGAACCCAATCACAAAGTCACCTTGAACAGTCCCAGATTCCCCCCCTCGCTGTCTGCAATCCAGCCTAATTCCTCCACTGAGACGGTTTTCATCCAGCCCACACCAAAACCACATGAGGAAGAACTTCAGCGCTGTCCACTGACAGCAGTTCTTAGGGAGAATGCTGAAACAATGGGGCCGACACAGGATAAACACTTCGAAATAATAAAAAATGCAACTTAAAAAGTAAAGAAGCTGGGTTAATTCTAAATGTTGCATTTGAATACAAGAGGCAATTCACCCAAAAATGAAAATCATGCATTTAGCACCTATATGACTCTCATTCTGTCAGCACAAAAAAGATATTTTGAAATAATGTCTCTTTTATGTACTTTTTCAGTGTTGTTTCTAACTTTTCATTTGGTGAAATTCAAGCCACATTTATTTATTGGTGCTTTATATAATACAAACTTTCAAAGCAGCTTCACATTAATAAACAGGAACAAAACAGTGTTAATCAAATTCATCAACTACGAAACTACTCAATTTTAGCTGTAAAGCAGCTCTATAGAATGACATTAGTGTCATTATTCAGCTCAATTTAACTCAAGTTGTTCTCATCTGATAGTTTCAGAGTTAAATCGATAATATTACTGGATATATATAGTCTCTGAATGTTGTTTTAATTCAGTTCGATAACAGTGTCAACAATGCAAAGTTCAATAATTATGAAACAAATCTGATTCAGCTATAAAGCAGCTCTACAGAAGACAATATTGTCATTATCCAGTTCAATTCGGTTCAAAATGTATTCTCATCTGATAGGTTTAGTACAGTTAAATCAATAATGTTACTTAAAGAAGTAGCTCACTTCCAGAACAAAAATTTACAGATAATGTACTCACCCCCTTGTCATCCAAGATGTACATGTCTTTCTTTTTTCAGTCGTAAAGAAATTATGTTTTTTTAAAAGTAAAATGTTTTAGGATTCCTCTCCATATAATGGACTTCTATGGTGAGTTTGAACTTCCAAAAAGCAGTTTAAATACAGCTTCAAAGGGCTCTAAACGATCCCAGCCGAGGAATAAGTGTCTTGTCTAGCAAAATGATTGGCTATTTTCGAAAAAGAATTACAATTTATATACTTTTTAACCTCAAACGGTCATCTTGTCTAGGTCTGCGTAAACTCAGGTTCAAGACAGTTAGGGTATGCTGAAAAACTCATCTCATTTTCGCATGCAACTTCAAAATTGCCCATCGCTGTTTTACCTTTTTTGTTTTTGTAAAGGGCGTTTGACGTTCTTTTCATGTTCACTTTGTAACTTTTGAAGTTGGGGGAGAAAACAAGATGGGGGGTTTTCGACATACCCTAACTGTCTTGAACCTGAGTTCACGCACACCTAGACAAGACGAACATTTGAGGTTAAAAAGTATATAAATTATACATTTTTTTAGTAAATAACCAATTGTTTCGCTAGATATGACCCCTATTCCTTGGCTAGGATCGCTTAGAGGCCTTTGAAGCTGCATTTAACCTGCATTTTGGAAGTTCAAACTCAGGGGCACCATAGAAGTCCATTATATGGAGAGGAATTCTGAAATGTTTTCCTCAAAAAACATAATTTCTTAACGACTGAAGAACGAAAGACATGAACATCTTGGATGACAAGGGGGTGAGTACATTATCTGTAAAGTTTTGTTCTGGAAGTGAACTACTTCTTTAATATAAATTGTCTTTTAAATACCAATGTCAGTGAAAGTCAGTGGGGTCCAATGTTGTTCTTTTGGTACCACAGAAGTGGTAAATTTTTATTTTTGAGTGCATATCCCTATTTTAATCTATCAAAATTCAATAATTAGCTTCTGCACACCTCAAATCGTGAAGTGTGTGAGAAACTGTGTGTTTGGCTGATCGTGCGTGCATTGTTTCAGTCATTACGGACTATAAACCCAAAGACAGAGCATCGTCTGGCCTCAGCGCTGTCCCTGTGTCCAATGCAGGAATCTATGGAGATTTGTGTTTACTGCACACACCTGTCACGGATAAACAGGATCAACCTGTGCACATTCACAATGTTTCTTCTTCCTGTCTTTTACGGCATGTTTCCTGCACCGCAAGTCCCTTGTTTGTGAGACCGCTGTGTACACCAAAACACTTTCACACGTGTACACTCAATAAGTCACTGCAAACAGTCGCCCGTAAATCCAAGACAGTGTTGGATAGAACAACAGTCTCCACTGAAACCCATTCCTTCTTAAGAAAAATGTTGTTAAGGGATGCTTTTAAAAGGTTTCAGGCCATTCACCTCGTGTTTCAAAGAAATGAACATTAAACAAGGGCGACATCTGTTTTTATACCAATAAATGCGATTTAACCAACTTTAGTCTAACAAGCAATGTGCTGACTACATCAAACAATCGTTTTTTTCTCTTTCTTCCACAGCCCGCTTGAATTCTCTCGCTCTCTTTCTCTCTGTCTGGCGCTATGCTAATTAACATTACTGGGAACGCGAATTGCAAAAAGGAGACTGGGATTACTTAGATAAGAATCAACGAACACAAAGCGGCTAAAAGAAAGTCATTTAAATTCTAATAATGCGAAACTGTTAGAACATTCTCACTGATGCATTGCAACAATTTTGCTCTCTACAGTCTTCATAAATCCTATTTATTCTTTTATGGTGCACAAGCTAAGACTCTCAGGAACAGAGTTGCCTGTTGGGCTGGATGGGATTTCTCGGGGTGCAAGGAATTGCTGGAATATTATATGAAATATTGGCACAGAAATAGTTTGTGTATAAAGTATTATAAACACTGTAGGGAAATCATAAAGAGACAACATCAAAGTCTTTAGAAATGGCATTAATAGTCTACACACTTCATATGTTAAATATCTTCAGCTATATCATGACCTACACAACCTCTCCTTTATAAAACCGCACAACTCCTAGGTAGAGAAAGGCTAACTTCCAGCCAAATTGATTTCTACGCTTCATAAAAGGGAAATATTTACACCTTATTAGATTCTGCTAACTATAATAGCCGCATGCAAAATGCGCACTGCTTGTGAAAGGGGATCTATGTCAGAAAGGAGGAACACGAGCCAGCGGCACGGCTCTCTTATGACTGTTAACTGAAGTGGAGCCTGCCATAACCTCTTAAAAACTTCAGACTGAATAAGAACAGAATGCAATTCACTTCATTGTGGGTGATTTATAACAACCACCAGCCTTTCTGACGCTCTACACGTGGTTGAAAATTCTCCCTTTGTTTCACCTAGCTAACGCTTAGAGCGGCCTGCAAACGTTTGCCGTAACACTAATGGACTGAGTAGTGGCTCGACTTCTTCAGATGTCACATGGCATTTATGTGGTGCTCATTCACCGTGTGGAAGTAAAGCAGCAGGACTGTGAAGCCACTGGGAGAAAGCCTCTGCTAGGGTACATAACCCTGTCACAACTCTTTAACATCCGCTACCATCAAACTGAACTGAAACCGGTCTGAGAAGATATGGATTAGGGTGCATGATTTGTCAGATAGAACTGCAGTGGATCTGAGGAAAGATAAGCCAACTAGATGCGTTGAATGCATGTCCGTGAAGTATATTTTTAATACACTGTCATCAATATAAAACCCTGATGCTTAATTTTCTAGTACACAATTATATTTTTCCCAATCACACTACTATATGCTGAAAAAGCCATATATTTTGTTCAAAAATGATGTTCATATCACATACAACCCTGGTATTCAGCTGTCCGATTTTGTAAAGATGCTCATTCTACTCTGCATTTAACCATGAAAATTACCTCAAATATAAATTAATTTCATGGTTTTGCCTTCAGTTAGATTAGGCTATCAAGACATTTGGGTGTGTGCTTTAAAAATAATAAGTGTTTATTGTGATATAACTTGTTTTATTTGTGTCTGAAAAACCATTGTCAGCTAAGTTACCACTGGAAACCCCTCCTCAAAAAGGAATGGTTTGTCCCATTCCCGCATAATTTGCACAGTGTGATGATATTTCCTCTAGAAGCATATGGATGAAACACTAGAAGTGATGTTCACTCTCTGTCCCCTAGCATTGGTTAAACTAGCAAACCTGTGCGGATTAATTGACTGTCGAGAGTCAACAAAAAAGTTGGCTAAAACTAAACTGAGAACTAAAAAAATTCAAAATTCAAAAATTCAAAAAATTCAAAAATTCTGAATTTTAAAATGGAAGACTTGGATTTTTTTGAAATTCATGAGCGTGCATTTGAACTGATTTGGCCACACCCCACAGGACGTCTAATTAGAATTACAGGAAAAGAAATGTATTAAATTTCCATTGCAAAAAACTGATCACATGTAGATCTATCTAATATAAACTCTAAAACACACTTAAATACTTCTGATTCTAATTTCAAATTCAGAATCCTGTTTGCTCCCTCAGTTCAAATTCAAATCAAATTCTGCAATTTAAAAAGCATTCTAAGCTTAATTCTGAATGGGGCACCACCCTACTCTCCATTTTACCATGCATATCATTGCCCCAAGACTGCAGAAGGAGGGCTGTCTAACACGTTCTGGAGTTGATGTTCCAGGGGTGGAGAGGCCCCTCTTTTGGCCCCTGTCTCACCCCAGTGCCCTCTTCTCCGCTCCCCACTAAACTGACATCTGCCGGATGAGTCTGCACAGCTGTGGCGGAGCAGGTCACCAACCGGGCCAAAGGTCTGATCTCGCTCTGGCCTGGGAGGAATCTCTATACAGAAACCTGCCGACATACCCAAAGCCAAACCAGTGGAAACCTCTAATGGTAACTGCATGAAGAAGACCTGCATTCTTGCCATGAAACAACATGTCATATTTTATTAGAACACTCGAAAAGTCTCTGCCAATGCAGCTGCCATAAATTGGCACGCTTGAGCCGTGGAATGTCTCGTTGGGTCTCGTGCCAAACTCGGACACCTTGTTGAATTAGTGTTTTGGGTGGGTTAAACGCATTATCAAGTACTCTTTAATGTCAGTCCAATGGGAGGTCAAAGTGTGAGCTATGATGAACTGCACTTTTATGAGCAAATCTATATGAGTACTATACCAGACTGACTCCTTTAGTCAATGGCAAAACCACACATGAAATACCCATTTAGAGTGGGGGGGGCTGCTTTGGGGAGGGGAAGGACTTTCACAATAGACTCTACAGAGAAATGCCACAATCCCCTCCTTAGCACTAGACTGAGCAGCGAACAACAATGAAGACCTCCGGTGAATATTTACTGTGCTTAACCAAAGTCACTTTCTTAGGGTGACCTTTTTGGAAGATTCAGTTTGAGTTGACCTTTGGAGATTTTCAAAGTGTTCCAGATTAGATTATGAGAAAAATTGCATTAACAAATTATATCCATGACTCGAATACCTCAGCTTTTCACATGATATCCCTTTAGCCCTATTATGCGAGAGGGGGGAAAGATGTGTCCTTTTGGTTATCCGGCCTTGTTCAAGGTCTCTCTTTTGGTCCTATCTCTTGTCATTTACATCAGTTACCATAAATACTCCAAGCACCCGCGGGGGATTCTTGCGGCCCAAGAAATGCACAATTGACCTACAAATGTGGCTCTCTGGTTGCCATAACATGCTGGAACAGAAGACGCTTGTGTTTGACAACCATGTTGCTTTTCATTGAACAATTAGAGGTTTGTTTTCACACCCGTGGTCTTATGCTCATTATTATCACAGCTAATATGTACGGTAGAGTTGTAGTTGTTTAACTCGGGGCTTTCCCTTTCTCCCTTTCGAAATTCCCAAGACACCTCTATCTTTTGTAATGCTGTTTGAGCAATAATAAATGCTTTCACATACACCAGAGCTTAGCAGACATAAACGTACAATCAATGCAAATCGCTCCCCTAAACACATCATGTGTGAAATATTGCGAGAAAACAAGCATAAATCTCTCAAAATTCTCCCAAGAGTGTGGAAGCAACCATTTAGACACATACGTCTTCTTCCTTGAATGCTCTGAGACAGACAAAGACATATGTTAAATCAGTTACCCTGTCGATGTGTACGTTCTGGTGAGGAACCTAAGCGTAGGTACCCGGGCTCTACGGAGGATGAGAGTTTGGAGAAACCTAGACCGCCTTACCCCCTTACCCCCGCCTTGTCGAGTCTTTTACAAGCGCTTGATTGATTAATGTTGTTGTCAGGGAACAGAGTCCCCAGAGAGACCCAGAGGGATCCTTTCTGATATGTAGAGGGATTTACAAGTAGCGGCCAGCTTTCAAGTGCTGGGAAGCGATCGCCGGCCAAGGGAAGAGATGAGAAATCCATCAGGAATGCATTTTGTCTGTTCTCCTTTCTTCCCTTCTCTTTTTCCCCTATCCCTCTTTTCGTCTCCCACTAGCTCAGAGTGCAGCTGCTGCTATAATTCTACTGTATTTGCTTTGCGATGTTACATAAAACTACAGGGTTCACAAACTGTCAGGAAGCGTCCCAAAGACTAGGGTGAAAGTAATAGGGCAGGGCTCCAACTGTCATCTGACCGAGAGTGATGTGCTCCCAAAGGGGAGGGGAGGTCAAACAATTAGTCTCCGCTGAATAAATAAATATAACAAACACCAGCAATAAACAGAGGCGTCTGGTTGACAAGAGAAGAAACAACTCCGAAAGGAGGTCTAAAAGCCAATCGGATAGATTCAAGGTCAGTTGCGATTGCAAGTGAGCGTATCCCACCTGTACACGAGCCTCGGTCAGTTTGGTCCTCTGTGCGAGCTCCTCTCTAGTGTAGATGTCAGGGTAGTGTGTCCTCTCAAAGGCCTTCTCGAGCTCCTCCAGCTGCTCCGCCGTGAAGGTGGTACGGCTGCGTCTCTGTTTCCTTTTCAGGGGCAGGTCTGGCTCCGACTCCACATCCGAACCTTCGTCCGTACGGTTACCTGCGTACACAGTTTGGAAATAATTCTTTGAGATGCTTTGAACATCTGCACCGAGGGTCGGATGCTTTAAAAAATGACAAGTTATTTTTGAAAATTTGATATGTGCAGCAATTGAAAATCTCAGCTGTCACCAGTACAGCGGCATACCACGAATTTGTCAACGGAAAACGATCCTGAAAGCCGAGACGGGCTATCACGGCGATATTAATGCTTCCGTTATCTCGACGTGTCAATGGAGCCCTAGATACCGTTTTATTGGGTCTTATTCATATGTGAGAAGTCTTCAGACACATAATCCTGCCACTGAGCCCTGGAGAGGCCTGGGGGACGTAACTGCGAGGGTTAGGGTAATCTACACCAGACACCTTGCTCTAGCACGTCCGCCTTATTCTCTCTGTAGCGGCCCGGGGCTAGCTGCTAAGAGCAAGTGTTTGAAATAAGAATGTATGAGACTTCTGGGCCATTGAATCCCTCTCTTTGTGTTTCAAGCTAGTGTTCGAAATATATTACAACATATTTTACATTACTTTTTTTCAGGCATGCAGTCAAAGACAAGTGCAGATCACAGTTGGCAGTTTGCATTTTAGCCAGAGGAGTATTTCCCCGGCACAAAGACGAACACTACTACGAGCGAGCCAAGAGAAGCGTTTGTAAGGAGAGATATGGAGTGCGTTAAGATATATTACTGAAATACATTACCATGATAATTGATTCTAAAATTGCATCATACTTTATTTGTGAGCCACCTCTGTATATCTATTCACGGCAGCAGAAAGCTCGTGAAAGGTCCTGTCACAAAAATCACACTTTTACATTTGCTTTCTTAAAACGCATGAGTGCTAACAAGCAGCGTAGCGTGAGTCTTGCTCCAGGCCCTTTGGTCTTGCATCATCCACGGGGGAAAGACAGAAAGAAGGGCTTCGAGCTCCTTCCCCCGCAACGCCACAGCTGCCACGGCGGAGACAAATCTCCTTTGAGCCATCGTGCGCGCTCTCTGCCCACTGCTGATCAGCAGGTTCCTGCACCCTGGACCACTTCACACGAGTTTTCCTGCATCTCCGTTTTCTTTTGCCAGACCGGAGCCTGATCATCTCTCTCAAACCCCCATCTGCCAGGCCTCTTCTATGGCTGATAGGCTGCCAGCAAAAGAGGTTACAAAAAGGCCTGTGGGAGTGTGCAAGTGTGTGTATATTAGTATGTGCGTGGGCGTGCGAGTATGTCCGTGCGTATCGGCCAATGCATTCTTCTTGGTGCATGTGCAAGTATTGGGTGCACTTGAAACTGACAATGGGGGAAAAACAACCCTCAAGCGTAATGCAACCGACAACAACAAAAAGAACCAAACTGCGGGCAGGCGTGTTTATGTATCCATACACACAGTCGTGGTGCATGTCAATTTTGGTGCACAACAGAAGATATATCAGTAAAAAGAACCAAACTCTGGGCATGCAAGTACGTTGGGTATCAACAAATGCATTCTTCTTGGTGCATGTGGAACTCCATGGAAAAGCTAAACATTCTATGGTCTTGAGAATTTACGCATTCATTCTTCCAAATGCTTGCACAATAGTCTAAAAAATTGTAAATTGCCCATAAAAAGAACCAAAATGTGGGCGTGGAAGTATGTTTGTGCATGTTTGTGTATCCAATAATGCATTCTTGGTGCATGTCAGTTTTGGTGCACCAAATACTTGCATAATAGAAGAAACAAAATTGCAAATTATCAATAAAAAGATCCAACTTTGGGTATCAGCAAATGCATTCTTCTTGGTGCATGTGGAAGTCCATGGAAAAGACAAACCTATGGTCTTGTGTATTTACACATGCATTCTTCCTGGTGCATGTCAATTCTGGTGCACCAAATACGCACAATAGATGAAAAAACAATAAATTAGCCTTAAAAAGAATCAAACTGCAGGTGTCCAAGTATGTTTGTGCATGTTTGTGTAAGTTTGGTGAACCAAATACTTGCACAGTAGAAGAAACTAAATTGCAAATTATCAATAAAAAGAACCAAACTCTGGCCATGCAAGTTGGGTATCAGCAAATGCATTCTTCTTGGTGCATGTGAAAGTCCATAGTAAAGGCAAAATAAAACATCATCTTATGCATTTATGCATGCATTCTTCCTGGTACATGTCAATTCTGGTGCTCCCAAACACTTGTACATTAGAAGTACATTAGAAAAGGAACCAAACTCTGGGCATGCAAGTACACTGGGCATTAACAAATGCATTCTTCTTGGTGCATGTGAAAGTCCGTGGTAAATACAAAATAAAATATCGTCTCATGCATTTAGGCATGCATTCGTCCTGGTGCATGTCAATCCTGGTGCACCATATACTTGCAGAATAGAAGAAAAAACTGCAAATGAGCAATTAAAAGAACCAAAATCCAGAGGTGCAAGTATACACTTGAATATCAACAAATGCATTCTTCTTGGTGCACGTGGAATAACAAGGAAAGTACAAAACAAACTAGGGTCTTATTTATTTGCACATGCATTCTTCTTGGCACGCGTGCAAGTATTTGGCGCAACTGCATCAACAATAGAAGAAAAAAACCCTTCTGCAATGCCACCGCTTCAAGACGAACCAAACTGCTGCAGTCTCCAGACCAGCTCTGGAGTTTAATTAAACAAGGAATTAGCGGATTATATGGAGACTATCATTACAGACCACTCGAGCAGTCTTCACAGAATGTCTTTTTGTCTCCCCAAGCTCTGGCTCAATGATTCTCAATGGATTACATGCGACCGCAGGACATGAGTTCGCATTCATTAAATCAATTCCTCCATCTTCCCCCTTTTAATAAAGATTGATTTTTTTACAACACTGCCTGGCACTCCAGCACACGAACAAAATCTTGAATATACAAAGTTGAATATGTACATATCCTGGATATCCCTTTGTTGGTTTTCATGAGGATGCGCCAGAGCGATTTGTTGCTAACACACCATGACAACACTTGAGACTGGCGCAGTGGTCTACGGATCACTTTCCAAAGTCACCTCGGCGTCCTGAGGGGGAGGGAAAGACGTGCCGCTGTGATTTTTGTTTCATTGCACAGTTTCGCCACATGATTCATGAGGCAAGATTCTGTCAGCGTATCCTGGCCTCTCGTCTCTTTGCTTTTTTTCCCCTGTCCACACGTTTGACGCATCAAAGCCTTTTTGTTTTTAATTACAAAGTACTGTAACCATATCAAATCCCGCCGCACGTCTTTTGTATTGAAATATTTCACAAAACACACGTAATCAATGGGCAAAACTCGGAAACAAAACTCAGGTTGTTGTTGCCGTCTCACAAGCTCCAGCTCAGCCGTCTTGCGAGCCCAAGACTGAAGGTCAACAGGCCCCCTGACAACAGCAAAGGATTATGGTAATGAAACAGATGCTGGCAGAGATAGGGCAGTGAGAGGGGCACGATACAAGCCTCGTCTCTGTCCCGAAGAGATCCACTGATTGGGATGCTAGCTTTTATCAAGCGAACAGAAGCCCCTAATGGGTTCAGATAGGTTATGGCAGACACGTAATATGCTACAAGCATACGGTCCCTGCTAGCTGCTAATGTGAGCATGGAGTGACTTAGCCGACTGTTTAAGCGCAAAATGACATGGCTAAACGTAAACGAAATTGCTCTCATTCCTTATTTAAAATGCACTACATTTAACCACAGTAATCAGGGGACCAAAGCAGTTCATTTGCACTTTAAACACAATTAAGCCCAAGAAGATGTGAGGTCAATTCACAAGAACTCTTCCCTGTTTTAAAACAATAAGGTACATCCTGACTAATCCGCCTCACAATAACCGAGCTGTAATTCTATTTGAGGGTTCTGGGGATATTGATAAAGTCCTCTGCTCACTTATCAGCCAATTAAAGCCTAATTACGTTCCATTCATTCTGTGCTACAGCCTGAATGTTTTTTCCTCCAGGGCCCGACGTGATCTTTAACGAAATGTTGACTTTGTGCCGAGTATTTAATTTGCAACAAAATCAGGTGTGTACAGAATGCTCAGATCGTATTTCATTTTAGAAGCAAACCCTTACGGAGCAGAGGGCTAGAAGCAGATAAACCGTCACGAGTAGGTTCTCTGCTGCTTGGATGCATGAATCACTAAAGCCAAATCTCATCCATTTAGAGCCCATTATCTGAGAGAGTTAAGCCAACATACACATTTAGCTCAATTTAGCAATCGTTTACGTTAGCTTACGTTGGCTTAAAGGGATAGTTACCCCAAAATGAAGACTGTGTCATCATTTACTCATCCTCAGGATGTTCCAAACTTGTATGACTTTGTTTCTTCCGCAGCACTCAGATATTTTAAAGAACGCTGAGCTCCAAACAACATTGGACCCAACTGACCTTCAATAGTACGGAAAAATCCACACTGTAAAAAATGACCATGAATTTAACGGTAAAAAACTGTAAAAATGCTACAGTAAAAACCTGTTAAATGGTTAACGGTAAAAGACCGTTAACCGTAAATTGAAATTCCCAAAATTCCCTGTTTTTTTTTTGTTTTTTTTTAATTTTATGTTTTTTTGTTTAAATAACTCTTTCTTCTTAGTTTTTTTCTTGGCAGTCTTGTACATTAGGGTTGTATGTTACATCTAATGTTGTTAAGTTAATGTTTATTGCATTATTTCAGTTTGATGTGTGTTACCATGATGGTGTTTAGTGTTTGTGTGAATGACACTGTGCACCTTCTATATATGTTACGGGCTTTGGTTCATCATGTGACTTTTCATTACCACCTGCTTTTGGTGGTTATCAGTGTATTACAAAGGTACAAAACAGATTTCAGTACTTCGATAGGTTGGTATATTAACATAATATCAGTTAATTAAATGACAGTATTTACCTGTAAGTGAAAACCTTAAAATGTAAAACACTGCTATCAAATTGTTTACAGTAAAATTCCGGCAACCACTGCTGTTTTTTTTTTTTACCATAAATTGTACGGAATTTTTTTTTTTTTTTACAGTGTATACTCAAAATATCCTCTTTTGTGCTTGATTAAAAATATTTGTAAAATTTTTGGGTAAACTTTTTATTTAACGTAAGCTTACCATTGGGTTCCTCAAAGAATCGTTTAGTGAAAAGTTCTTAAAAGAACATTTTCAAAATATTTTTTTTTCACTATAAAGAACATTTTGTCCAATCAGTTCCACTGATGTTAAAGTTCTAGAACTTTTATTTGTAAGACACTGCAATTTAAGACATCTTTTTTCTTCGCCAAGGGCTTTAAACAAACTATGTTAAGTATTCTAAGTATGTCATATGGCAAAGTAAAAAAAATATAAACACCTTGGGTCTGCTTAAAAGAGAGATGACACTAATAAAATCATTTAGTCTGATGCCATCACTGTGCCATGCTATACACCACAGTAGCTGTGGAACACATTCATGTAACGGTAAATAACTAACTGCTTAAAATCCCATCTAAAATAGGCATCTTTGTTGGCCTGATCTATCTTTATCATTTTAATTATATCACCCAGCAGCATCAAAAGTGATTTGCGCAGCTCGTCTGAAAATAGAGTTCGATATATCATTACCAAACCTAAGAGCCTAAAAGGATGTCAAAGATCCTTAGAAAAAAAAAGACAATTGAAAAGCACGATTGAGCCAGAATTCAAAGTGCAGCTTTTGACATCATCAGAATCCCAGGAATTAGTCAGGGATGGCGGATAATAAAAAGCCTCCATGACACAGTGAGAAGGAGGTAGAGGCGTCTCCAGCCTCATCTGCTAAGATTGCCTTTGAATCAGTATTAGCTCAACATTACGGCAAAATTCAATGCAGCCTTTTTTTTAATACCGTAACCAATGTCCTCAATATCAGCTGTACCTTGCAAACTACCCAAGACAGAGTGACAAAAACAGACAGGGCTTTTTGCAGTGCGGCATTAGCTCATAATGGCTCATTTTGAAAAGCATATTAGTTCCAGCATAATTACAATCAAGTCTTACGCTTGCTATTTTACAGGCATTCAATAGGACCAGCCTCGGAGCTGCAAATGACACCAGTTGAGTGTAACTGACAACACATCTTTCCCTTTTTTTCCCTCCTTCGGCATCTTCCTAAACCCCCCACATTCCCACAGGACAAAAATAACAGCGTCCCTGCTTAATTTTTGTTTACATGTTTATTTTGTACATGCCTTTGTGAGAGTCACTGGAGCAATTATACTTTTTGTCACTCTTGGAGGAGGAGAGGGGAATCGTAATGCCGAACAGCCCGTAATGAGCCGAGTTTGCGCCGTGCGATCTGATTTGATATCTCTGACATCCATCTGCCTCTCTTTGCTATCTCTCTGGCTCGCGGCCTGAATATAAAACTCAGCGTGTTTCCTCAGGTCTGTTTAGGGATTGAACCTTTGATACTGGTGTGCCTACGGTGGGAGAGGGAGGTGGAGAATCGAGGGAGGGGGGGGGGGGGGGGGGTTGTTACAGCAGGATCAAATAAATGACAGAAAAATTTGCATTGTTGAAGATGGAGCTTGAACATACTTTTCCGGTCCTGCCCCCACAGGGTTAAGCCAATCTGACGAAACAGCAACATTTAAAAAAAAAAAAACTCCATGAAAAGCCTTGGATTAACAATTACATATGCTTATATATAAACACAATTATGATGCAATATTGCATGTTGACAATAAAAAAAGCTGCTCATTCGTTTCACTTAAAGTTTCCCCTAAAAATCAATGCAAGTTACATAGGCAGTTAATAAAAAATGTTTATGTTGTGATCTCTGACCTTTAATTGCAGACAATGGCATTCTGGAGCAAATCTGAGCAGCATTGTTAAGATCTCTTTTGAAATGCCAATTACAAGACACTTCTTCTTCAGGAGAAGCTTCTGAGAAGCAGAAGTTGTTCATAAAAATCTATATTTGCTCTCCAGACAACACTGCAGAGAAACAAGTGCGTTTACATGCACTTTCAGTCGGATTAAAGCAATAAAGTCTTTGAAAATGTTGTGTAAATGCATCAGACTGCAATCAATGCAAGTCAGAATAACAGACCTAATTTAGGTCAGCCTCATCCAGCATACATACACCTCAACGCTGCGTGCTCGCTTCAAATGTGACCCTGGACCACAAAACCATTCATAAGTAACATGGGTATATTTGTAGCAATAGCCAACAAACCATTGTATGGGTCAAAATGATCCATTTTTCTTTTATGCCAAAAATCCTTAGAATATGAAGTGAAGATCATGTTCCATAAAGATATTTTGTAAATTTCCTACCGTAAATATATCAGAACTTATTGTTGATTAGCAATATGCATTGCTAAAAACTTTATTTGGACAACTTCAAAGCAAATTTCTCAATATTTGGATTTTTTGGATTTTCAAATAGCTGTGTCTCAGCCAGATATTGTCCTATCCTTCAATGGAAAGCTTATTTATTCAGCTTTCAACTGCATAAATCTCAATTTTAAAAAAACTGACCCTTATGACTGGTTTTGTCGTCCAGGCTCACAAATATTTGACTACTCAAAAACTTGAAAACACACTATGTTGCTCTGAAAAATGACCAAATGCTAACATACTGTAACTCATTGCTCAGCATGCTTTTTCATGCCGTCAAAAGTAGCAAATAAAGTATATATTTATGCAAAGTAACCAATGGAAGTCAGCGATTCCACTTTGAGCTTTAGTCGAGCAATCTCTTGTGTCTCATTGCCATTGTCAAAAGCAGTCTCGCAGGATCGTTCCTCTTTTGCTTCCCTTTTCACAACATTAGGGATAAAAATCACATCCTTTAGAAATGACGAAAGCGGCGGAGAGAAAGACGAGCCCAAAGAAAACAGACGAAAGGAAAAAAGAGCAAAAGGAGGGGAGGGTCTATAATCTTTGGCTCCCACAACAAACAATTAGACCTTTTTTCTTTCAAGAAGAGGTTGAAAAAAGCGGTTTAAGAGAGGGGCAGAAGAAGCAGCTAAGGCGTTGGTCTTTTATAGCTCTTGTCATGTGCGTGAAGGCGCAGGGCGGCCATAGGAACACACGCCTAACGTCCAACAACAGGCTGGGCCCCGGGCCTCTTTGCGCTTTCAGCCTGCATAGACGCTGCACCTCAGGGGGCCATTAGAGCCTGAATAGGGCCCTGACAACCCCGCGTAGCTCAGTGGGGTATCGATAAATGCTGACATATTGACTCCCTATGCCCCAGCGCCAGGGGACAGGCGTGCCGAAATATGAGAGCGTGAAGGACTTGAATGGCGGGATTTTATACATAAACATCGATACAAATATACAGCAGTGCTCAAAAGTCTGATCGAGATCAATGGTAAAAATGCAACTCCTTTACATTTACATTTCATTGCAATTCATATTTTAGTGAGAAGTGATCAATTTGACTGACTTTTGATTACATTTGATTAGTGACTTTACATTAAATGTTCTTCTTTATTTTACGATACAATGTATTTTTGTTTTTGTTTTAAAAATTTCATATCCTATCCTTCATTTCTAAACTGTAAAAAAAAACACATAAAAACAAAAGTTATTGGAGTGTTTTGCAAGAAAATCTATTTTATATATACACATTGTGTTCAAAAGTTTGATTGAGAAAAATAAAAAAATGCAACTCTTTTACATTTTTTTTCATTGCAATTCATACTATGAAAATTACTTTATAATTTTGCATGACAATTCTGTTTGTTTGTTTTAAAAATGTAAAAATCTTAAAAAATATATTTTCTACACTCTAAACAATTATTTTTACAAGTCATAAAAATGACTGCAGTGTTACAAGGACAATATTTCAGTCGCTTGAAGTTCTACAAAAATTCATGTTTAATTCAATGTGCTTTTTGGTGATTCTTTGTAATTATTCGCAAAATTCACCAGCAATTGTTTACTGTAAAAAAAATTTGAGACAACATAAAATAATTTGTTACCTGCCTGCCTTAAAAAATTTAAGTTCAGTCAACTTGAAATGTTAAGTTGTTCTAAGTGAAAACTTAGATATTTGAGTTGATTCAACTTAAAATTTTAAGGCAGCTGGGTAACTTACCCAGCTTTTAAGTTTAACTTAAGATTTCAAGTTGACTAAACTTATTTGAGTTGACTGAACTTAAAATATTAAGGCAGCAGTTTAACAAATTATTTTAAGTTGACTCAAAAAATTGTGTTTTTTTTTGTTTTTTACAGTGTAAGTTCAAACAATAAGTTTAAGGCTTTTTAATTCCCTTCAATAAATTCTTGCAAATATCGCATTAACGTCCACCTTACTTTAGCAGTTGATGCTAAAATTGCATTTTGATTTTGATCAATCCTTTGGGGGAAAAATATAAGAAAGCAAGCCATTTATCATTCTACACACATGCAGCGTCCAAGCAGGAACATTTAGAACAGAATCCTTTTGAATTCCTCTCACCATAGGGAGCCAGAAAAATGAGAAATGGAGGATGCCTCCCTGAGCCGTTTTCTTGAGGGTCACCCTACCTACCTCTGTTCCGAGGGAGCGGGGCTTAGTTTTCTACAACTTCCTTTTTTTGCCAAAATGGGATTTCGTTTCCTGGGGTTGGGTCCCTGCTAATTAAGGTCACAGCTAAAGTAATGAAATTAAGAAGGACCACAAAGCAGAAAGGGAACCCAAGGGGTCCACGCCAATAGTGCAGAAGTCCCTTTAGAGGGCTTGAAAGGAAAAAGCAATGCAGGAAATCAAATACTAACTCTGAGCTCTGGGAAGCGCCTGTTTATTTTATCCAGAATGTAAAAGGATGGAGTTTAGGTATATAGGAGACGGAATGCGCTCAAGGATTGAGATATGTGCCTGAAGGACGGCTCCGGAGTCAAGGCATATAATTCTTTCATCACAAAGTGGTTATATAGTACAGACAAAACTCAGTGTGAGTTCATTCTGGAGGGGGATATTGCCATACTTTTTTTGGTCAGAATTCTGGATGCTAATTTCGGAACCAACCGCTGGTTTATCCTTATCAAAAGATGCTATTTGTGGCTTATCAGAGTACCAGAAGGTACAAAACTTGCACTGATGACCCATAGCTTGCTCTTTCAAAGCTCAGGAGATGTACTCGAGATCTACTGGAGATGCGTTTCATCTACATTCTTAATAAAGGTTCCAAATTCCATTTTGAACAGTTCTTAAAAGAACAATTTTTTCTTAGTGTGAAGAACATTTGAAAATTCTAAAGAACTGTTTGTGCATTGAATAAGTTTCATGGATGTTAAAGGTTCTTCGTGGATCTTTCAATGCCAATGAAAAAACATTTATGAGAGTGTATGTGCCCTTAAAATTCTTCCTATCCCTCCTGAAATTCTACAAAAATCAGAAATTAGACAGAATGAATTCTAAAGAATCGAATGAGAAATGTTTTTGTTGAGATCTCTCACATTTGTGACCCTGGACCACAAAACCAGTCAAAAGGGTTAATTTTTCAAAATTCATCATCTAAAAGCTGAATAAATAAGCTTTCCATTGATGTATGGTTTGTTAGGATAGAATAATACTTGGCTGAGATACAACTATTTGAAAATCTGGAACCTGAGGGTGCAAAAAAATCGAAATACTGAGAAAATCGCCTATAAAGTTGTCCAAATGAAGTTTTTAGCAATGGATATTACTAATCAAAAATGACCTTTTGACACATTTACAGAAGGAAATTTACAAAATATCTTCATGGAACAAGATCTTTATTTAATACCCTAATATTTTTGGCATAAAAGAAAAATCGATAATTTTGACCCATACAATGTATTGTTGGCTACTGCTACAAATATACCTGTGTGACTTAAGACCATTTGCAGAACCATTTGAAAAGCTGCAAAATCTAATTTTTGTCTCTTTTCTGTCTAGGAAATATTATTAAGATATTGAAAAGGTCTCATTTGCCAGAAACAAAGATTGAAAACTATTTGAAAAGACATCAGACCCCTTTACCATCGTACTTTGCTGCTTTTGATTCAGTGGACACTACATGAAATTAAAAGGAGGTCTCTAATATCTCCTGTTTTCTGAGTTTACATCAGCTTGCGCTCACAGCAGCTGATGGTAAAGTCAGAGATCAGCACTCTATATTGTGTCTTTGGACCGTAAGGGCATTTCAAAATGAGAGAGTACATCCCCTTAGGGAGGGTCCGACAGGGGACGCCTTAAATAAACCCATTAGTTAAAAATGGAAGGCTTGGCTTTTTCCTTTGAAGTTGCAGGGATTGCTCGCTTTCCAGCGCTCACAGTCTCTCTAAGCTCACCGGTCAACGCCTGCGTAGTTTTTAACTTGGTGGAAAGACGAAACACATTTCTGATTTGTAACACTCTGTGAACGTGTTTATTGTCTTTCGGTACAGCCTTAAAAATGAGCGGCGACACGTTACATACACGAAAATAATGAAGAATCCATTTGCAAAGCAGGTCAAAAGCATAAAATGGGCGATGTTATGGCCGTAAGTAGCATGGGCTAATGGTGATTTTAAAGCAGTCGAGCATGGTGTGAATGGCTCTAATTCATCAGCTCTCCGACTGGGCACACGGCTCTAAACTTAATTAGTGTTGCACATTATGTGGGGCATTTTCTCCATTGTAATAAAATTAGTGAGAATGCTTGCTGTACTTTCTAACACGCCTTGGTGTAACGGGGGATGACAATAATCCGCCGGTGTCCGTGCCAACTGTCAAAAACTTTGACATCTATGGCAGGCGGGAAGAAACGCAGGGGGGGACATTTAGACATTTTTTAGACATTTAGCTCTATTATGATGCTGCGTTTTCTTCTAAAATGAGTTGTGAAGCAAACAGAAACTCTTTTAACACAGAATATAATTATTTCCCCCCCCCCAATGTTGTGTCTGTCATTGAACATGGCATGCATTTCAACCGAATCCCTTCTGATTTATCAGTCAAGGAATCACAACGTGCTGAATGTTTTCCTAAGCAGTGGTTAAATATAAATATACCACAAATATAATAGACCACACAGATCTTAGGAGACACCAGATCCAATCAAAACAAAGCCAAACAAGCTGATCTTTAAATATGCTGCTTTGTTTATAAGGGTAAAAATGATATGATGGTGACAGATGGGTGAAAAGATGTTTAGATGTTCTAGCTTTATCTTAGTCGCTACAAAAAATGGCAATTTACATAAACGCTGTTTACTATTTAGAGAAGGATTTTTCAGTGATTGTAGGAAGTTAATTCATAAAATGCTGGACTGTGACACATCTATGGCACATTTTACACAATTCCAATTTTGCTCTTTATACAAAATGAGTAAAATGGACCAAGCTTTCATTGATGTTTCTGTTTTGACAATGCAGCACATTTAAAGACTTTGCATTGGAATGATGCAATGAGTGAAATTATAAGATCTACAATGAAGTCATGTTTTTACTAAATGATAAACAGACTACAGAAACCTATTACAAAGCAAAGACTAAGTAGAAAAATGTCTATTTTTCTCATCCGGAGGAAACAAAGACTAAACGTGAATGGGTTCATCTATTGAAATGAATATTTAAAGCTCAGCTTTCAGTAACATCATATGCAGCAAGAAGCATTTTTTTCTTTTTTAAAGCCAGACAATTCAATCAAAATCCTCACTTTGGACGATGTGCTTCACATAAAACCCTGGAGAAAACAAGAGACACTTTTCCTTTCTATTTGTTTTCGGAGAGCTATCCTGAGTGTGTGACAAGAAAGGAGTCTAAAACAACCAATTAAAGCAAAATTGCCTTCGCTCTAGGAAAAACATTGAGTCAAAGCCCCATGGGAACTACTATAGCGCGCTGAGCACTCTTGTCCTTTCCAATGGCACGGTCAAGATCTACCAGACGAGCACAGATAGAAAGACAGATAAATGACTTTTGAAAACCTTGTTTTTATTGTCAACACAAGCACTTACATGAGAATGCAACCCTGATGTCAACTCATTCCTTTACCAATATCTCCTCCTGCTTTGGAGTAAAAACTTGTCAAATGAAAGGAAAGACCTGCCGACATTGTCTTGACACCGACCGTGACCGATTACCGCCTGTGATTACAGAATCTGTCCAATCTTAAAGTTTTCAAAAAGTCCTGAGCTGCAGAAAAAAGCATTGCAGTAGGGTAAATGCACAATCTTTAAAATCGCAGTTGTTAAGCCTAGGCATCTCTGAAAAATCTAACATTTTAAACAATTTATTCACCCTACATGTGTCATGAATGCACATTCAACACGCAGAGCGTGTTCAAATAATCAGCTGAAAAAACGCCTCTTATGATTTGCGCCCAAATTGGATTGCCAATACCTATAATATCAAGAAACACATTTCTAAGAAGAATGAAAAAATAATAATAATACAAAAGAAAAAATGGGTACTTGAGATCCATCATGGCTTAGCCTAGAAAACTAACACATTATTGATCTTTTCTTGGGTTTCTTTCTCTCCGCTGTTTGTTTAGAAAAGCCTCATCCCTGCTAATAGCTGTCTCAAAGCATAATCTCCCTCCTCCCCTCCACAACCTCTTCATGGTCCTCTTTTCATGGCATCTCACACAGTTAAAGTTAGCCGTCTCGCTGCGGTGAGGCTCCGAGAGCCAATTGTGTTGCTAATGTTGACACCTGCCAGAGCAGAGCCGAGCGAGGGTTGTTTGTGCCCGCTGCACCCTGATGCAGATCCTCGAAAAGCTTCGAAAAACTGGCATCTCTTCAGGATGATTACAAGTACTTTATGGGCACCAACCTGACACTTTAATTTAATATTTGATAGAAAAAGTAAGAAGAAAAATTGGGGAAAAAAGAGTTGGGTGGCTGTTTTGTATCCATCTTTCATATTGCAGGCTTGCAAACCTGACAAAGTTATTTGACATCAGTGAACAGCAAGGAACAAAAATCTAAGACCATGTTTAAATGCTGGTTTCACGTAAACCTAGATATGCATAGAATGTAACATGAAGAACATTTAACCTTCTGCACTATTTATAAGTCTTTAATCTAATAAGCAAATGAGTGATGTGTGACTTCGTATACATGCTCTGCTTTCTTTTATTAAAGCACAAGTTGCTCTTTGGAACATCTCAAATCATGCTGGAGAACATAACTATCAGGCTTTGTCATGATGTGCATACTGTCATAGCGAATACTAAACCATTCTGCAACATAAACCTTAGAAAACTCGTAAAAATATATGCATATTAAATTGTGGATGCATTTTCACTAGTAATCAAACTTTCTTTGCAGTGTCATGTTCATTCACAGAAGTTTATGCATCATAACTATAAAAGCTTACAAAGTTTTAGAATCACTTAATTTATTACGATTGAGGGATTTGTACTTATTTGCTCTTTTTTTATGATCATCTGGTTTCGTCATATAGTAAACACTAAGAAATTCTGCATTATAAACAAAGAATGTATAATTAAAATAGAAAATACTGCAAAATGGATGCATTTTCACTAGTAGCCTCAGACTTTTTGACCTCACCTCATGTATAACTTTCACATGTTTATGCAAGCATAAAAGATTACAATCTCTTAAAATCTCTGAATATATTATTGATGAGGAATTTGTATTTATTTGCTCTTTTTTTCATGATCATCAAAATGCATAAATAAAATGTAAAATAGATGCACTTCCACTAGTAGTCTCAGATCCCGTCTCATGTATAACGTTCAGTTTAGTGTCATCAATATTCATTCACATGTATTTACGCAAAAAGCATCTACGACTTTTAAGACGGCTGATGTGACTAAGTAGACCTAAAGGTAGCACAGCACCAATTCCCAAAGGGACGGAGGCAAAAGCAGCTCTCGCTGGCTTTGAATGTGGCGTTTCCATCTCAGTGTGTTGAAGTGGGGATTCACCCCCAGTCCCTACAGATGTACATTAATGCAGACAACACACTGAGCCCGTCTCTTCCACAAGCCCTCTTCACTAAACAGGCTGCTGTCCAGCCCCATCGTGTCAGTTTGAAGCCCCCATTCAAAAGTATTCATGCATCTGCCTTCGAGGCACAATGGCCGCTAGTTTATAAACTGTCTGCCCGCGAGCCCAAAGGCTTTAGTCCACATTGTTTTCATACCCTTAATAAACTTTTTGAAGGAGTTCATCAACTGGCCTGAATAGCCTGTGCACTGAATCTCAAGACAGAAAATAACAGAGTTCTTTTTTCTTCTGCTCTTTTCTTTCTTTTTTTTCCTTTTTAGGAGCAGTTTCTCTTGACAATGGAGAGAGAAGGCTGTTAGACTTCAGAGGAGTCTTAGGCCCAACACAAGAAAAAAAGGCAGCATTCAATTAAAAGAACAAAATGCTTTCAATAAAGGGGAAAGAGACAATTGATTTCTCCTCCATTCAAAAGTGAGAGGATGATCCGAGCATCACTTCATATCTTATTCCAAAAAGAGAAAAACACACATTCAAACGCACACAAAGTGTGAGGATGCAGACAGAGAGTAAATATGTTCACAATGCACAAAGAGCATCATTACAAATCAACCTATAGGATATTTGGATAGAGATCATTTCAAATTGCATTAGCCTATAAAAATATAAAAAGCATCCATAAACCATCACCTGCTTCATTCATTCATGGCTGCGTGCGCTTTAAATATATTACGCTTGAGGAATCTGTATTTATTTGTTCATTTTTCTAAGTGCTTCCTGTGACACCCGTTAGACAGGCAGGACAAATTTCAAAGAGGCAATAAATTTCAGTATTGGCTATAAGCCATTAATCCATTCTCATACCTTTAAAATGTGTGGAAAACTTAAAGGTCTTAAATGGATGTCTTCTCTAATGAATTTCATCCCCAATTAGAACGGATCGCCACAGTCCAAGCTGCGTCTCGCCTTTTCGCCTGTGGGGTCCGGAACGACTCCAAAAAATTCACAAACTTGCTAAATTAACAGGGCGCACACCCATGAAATACAAGGCGCAAAACGGCTCTCTGCTCCGCCTTTCGTCCTCCGATTGTAAAATACAGAATAATATTTATTAATAATAATATTTAATATTAAAAATATTATTAAATGCATTTAATAAAATGTAAATGTACGTCTAAAGATCTATATATACATATAAATAAAATATCTGATTTAACTACCTACATTTATAAACAAAAACTATTACTACTACTACTAATAATAATAATACAGGAGAGAAACACTCAAATACATAATCGTTTGTGTCTGTGTGCGAAGGAAGCGTTTAATTAGATTTGACAAGTTCAACGCGTTCGCTTCGGTCTCTGAAAGCCTGGTCAAGTTTTGAGTTCCGAGTCAAACACAATGTACCGCCCTCAGTTTATTAAAAAATATAATAATAATAATACATAAAAAATACTACAATTTCATTAATAATTAAGGGGAAAAGGTTACATAATAAAGTTAAATGCAAAAATTACTATAATTATTTTTTCTTTGTTTTGTTTTCGTTTGATTAATATTTTATATTATTGCATTTATAAGCGTAGCGTATAGCAGTTATCCAATAGCAGTAATTCCAGCAAATGTTCATAAATCCGGGCGATTTGAGTTTCGGATGTAGAATTCTATAAATTCGGCGTATCACTTGTTGCTGAGATGACTTTCTCAGCTCTATAAGCTGTGCTTAGTGAAGCGCGATGACCTGCCCGAGTGTGAGAGAGGTTACCGGTCACTGCCATTTACCGCATCCCGGGATTCTCTATTGTTCCTTAAAAGCCACTTGAACGGATCTCTAAAACACCGACCAACGCGACTGAAACGCTCCATTAGTTAAATCCACACGCCAGGGCTGGAAAAGAGTGCGTCAGAATGGAAAACAAATTCGTAAAGTATAACAGAACAGATAGCTAATTCTGCAATATGAACAATCCAGCCTAAAAATAATGAATGAACAATTACTGCGCCTTTTTATATTCTCGATGGCATAAATATGAATTAAAGTTTGAATTATAATCCTAAATCTAAGCATACGGTTCTTAAATTATAATCTCAATACAATAGACATGTCTTCTGACACACTATTTGGCATAAACACCTCTGTTTCTATCACATAAATTAGAATTTTTACACTGCACTTAAGAATGTTGCGCACTGATTTTGGAACGCAGAACTATTGTGTGTTTTGAAGCACAATCCGTCTGTCATATCCATGTGTTACTGGCAACAATTCAGCTGTAACAAAATAAAATATGTTAGCAAATAAAAGCACAGATTTTAATGTTTCATCTGTTAAAAAAACAGCACAATTGTGCACTATGCATTGGATGCATTTTCAGACCCCCTCCCCAAACACACACACACAGTTTAATGAGGCCTGTATCACAGCTTGTGTGTGTCAAGTGTGACCCGCCCTCACAAATCAAATGGCTAAAACGGAAATGACAATTTACATGTCAGAATCAATTGTGTATTTAAGCCCCCATTACAAACATTAACCAGATACGAACGCACCAAATACAATATCCATTGCTAGAACGGAGAGGGAATTACGCACAAAGAACCCAGCACACATCTACGCAGATATATTATGCGTGATTCATGTATTACATTTGGTTTCCAAAGCCCTTGAAAAGTTGAAAAATGAAATCCTCTCTGGTTATTAGCGGGAGCAGATAATAAAACAGCGTTTATGTGCGTAAAAGTCTGCTGCGCACTCGGTTAACAGCTGGGGAGTGAAAACCGCACTATTACAAGAATTCTCTCAGATATAAGAGAACGATATTCTCCATAACATCTGCGCAGAGATTTACACTGTCCCAGATGGCAAACCGCATTTAATGAACAGTCAAGCAGTAATATGAAGTCGCTTTGTACTGCAGTCGTCTCAAGTGTTTTTGATAAGAAAAAGACATCCACGGATCAAAGATCATAAGCTTCTCAATTTCCCTTAACTGTCTAAGCCCTCATTCACATCATCCTTACCCGTTTTGGTTATTTTTAAACATCTCTGAAACGCAACAAAATTCACATCTTGACAAATTCTGGCCCTGTCTCGGTTCACAGGTCTTCTGCGGTCTAAAAACGGCATCGTACGCTAGTCTATAATCCCCGTACGGAGACCAATTAAGCATTACAGCGGAGTCAATGAAACCTATTAAAGTACCAGCCCATGTTTTAATATTTCCATTCAACAGCAGCTAATATAAGTTGGATCATAAATATTGTTCATTTCCTCACCTGTCATTAAATTTACAGTCGTGCTATGGGAGCTTGTAATTCCCAAATACTATCCTATCAAGCTACCAAAGACAATGATTTTACACAAGCAGAGACACCGAATAAAAAAAACAAGCTATAATTTTACAGAATAGAAATGAATAGTAAATAAATAAATAAATGCACTGGAAAAAATACAATTATAAAGTTGTTCTGGCTTTGAAAAAAAATGTCACCATCACCAATGCTTGAATGCAAATCATGGTCAATTGCATCTGGTTCGGTAAATTTGATTGGTTCCAGGAATTAGAACTGCCTTTATCTGGATTTTAAGTAACTAGCACTGCAATGGCGAAATGGACGCAAGCGTCCATAATCAGAAGCTGCAGTGTAATATTATTATGAGCTTATATCCGTTCAACTTATTATCCCTGTCAACAAAAATGGTTAATACCAGAGCATAAAAAGAAAAATTAGAAATAATAATAATAATAGTAAAAAAAAAATATTAAAATATGTAACATTTTTACAATATAAAAATTATATATATAGTACATATATTGTTGTTACTGTAATATTCATTTATGGATAAAACCCTGGACTCTGTACACTAAAGAAAATCCCTCGCCAGTCAAATTCTCCAGTTGTGTAGAGACAGGGTGACGGGAGAGAAGAGGTTAATCCGTGTTTAATGCAGTGATGGTCCACACTCTGATGGTTATGTTATCTCTGCCCAACATTTGGGTCTCCCACAATTTCAGCCCAGCCAAAATAGCTGCAAGAAAGTGCAGATGGAGTCACTCTCGTCGCCTGAGGAGAAAAAATATTAATAGCTAAATAACTTCCCCTTACTTTCACTTAATCTTCCTCTCTCTCTCTCTGTGTCCCTGTAACATATTCTATTCCAGATGGATTTGTTTAAAATGTCTCCCTATGCTTCTCTTTCAGTGCGGCTTTAGGCTCGAAAGTATATCTGCTTTATTTTCATATAAATGTGAAGGAAGAGAGAAATGCCCTGCTGGTGCGCGTCTAGGGCGACAAAACTATACGTAACTGCTCTATTCCAGAATATCCTCTTCGTGCCCTTTCATAGGGAGAAATGTTACATTCTAGAAGTATACTTCCGTTTTCTCCTAAAATATCATTACGCTCCTGTGTACAGTAAAACCGAGTCTGCGCATCGCTCACACCCGTCTCGCCTGGAGGTTTTTTATCACTATTATCCCATAACAACACTCTTAAACCCCTGTTTGATTAGTCTGAAAAGCTCAGGTAATCCACAGATTTGCTGAAGTGTCCAGTGCCACTCTCACAAATGGACGCGTGGTCGCGTTTAACTGATGCTCCTCCAGACAAAAAAGAGCACCAGGTGAGCTGTCAGACGCTGGGCTGGAACCCATTAAAGACTAATTAACTTTGGCAGGTTTGTGCTAACTCTGCTGTCGCTCATCATATTTTTTATTTCCGTAACGAGGATGGCAGGTGCACAAGATTATTATTATTGTAATGGCCACTAAACCAAACGTGGAAGTCATAGTTAAGGCTATTAAGGTTAGGCACTTGGAGATCTGCTCAGGGCGCAGGAAACACAGACAACGTTGATGTCGTTTGTTTTTAAAACGTTTAACATTATATCAGTCATTAATAAATAAATAAATAAGATTCTAACTGCGTAATCAGTCGACCCAATAAACCCGTTCTACTAAATAAATAAATAAATAATCCAAAAAGCTTACAAATTATTCATATGTTAAATACATGTCTAAAAAAAATATAACAGTATATTAGTTTAAAAATTATATGGATTTTTTTAAATATATGAAGTCTATAATATATTTTAAGACCTAAACAAAAAAGTAAAAGCAAGTCAACCAAATTTGTAGTCTGACTTTTATTTTTGATTAACTAGATAGTTTACTGCGTAATCAAATTAACAAACACGCAATCAATCAATCAATAAATAAATGTGTATGCCAAAACAAGTCAATAAAAATCTGAGGTCTGTCTTTTTTGATTAATTGGATAGTAATCATATTAACACCTTATAAACACATGCAATAGCAAATGAATAAATGATGCATTTTGTACACCCCATAAATCTAAATAAATAAATAAATAAATAAATAAATAAAGATCATATAAAATAAACTCCAAATCTCATGAATTTACGCCCTGGGCGAGTCACTGTGAGCCGTTTAGAGATGAAAGTGAAAAGAAATAAAGGGGCTCAGTTTAATCAGGGCTTAAAAGCTCTTCTACATTACGTTTGTGCGCGAAACCCCGGCGTTAGAGCTGCTGGAGGATCAGTGTGTTTCTTACCGGTGCCTCCGAGCTATTACACTCCTCAGCAACACAGACGCCCATTCAACACACAGCAGCTCTAATAAGTCTTAACATTATTAAATGTTATCCGGATGGTAAACTTAAAGAATCCCTTCAAAGAATTTAACAGTGAATTCAGTGTTGTGCGGAAGATGAGACACTATCAATGACAGATTTATGGAATAATTAACCCAGAGATGACGCACTCACAACATTCCCAACAAATTAACAACCACAACCAGTGGACAGCAACAAAAAGATTGTTTTTCATGCATCTGTTTAATAACGAATATCAGTTTTGCCCTGTGTATAAATATGCATGTAAAATTAATTATGAGGGAGGTAATCTGATGCGTAATTTGGGTCATACAATTTGGAGAAAACAGAAATAGCATTATAAATATTTTTATTTAACATACTGATTGATTCATCTCTAAATATCATTATCATTTTAGACCAATTCTATTAAATAAACTCAGTCTAAATGTAAAAGCTTTACTTTGTCTTAAACCAACCGCGCAGTTACGCACAACTAAACCCGCACAAAAGACGCCGTTTTGCACCATGAAATGTTGAGCTTACAATTGTAAACGCTCCTTCATATTACAAAACTATCTAGCAGCAGGGAGCACTGAATAATTTATCTGCCTTTCTTTTTTTACTACCCTTTGTACAAAGTTTTCCCCTCTTTTCTGGGATCTTTGAATGGGGGTCACCGGTCCAGTTACTCTTTTTGCTGCCCGGCTCCAGAGCCTTTTCTCTTTTGTATTTCAGTCTAAAGGTTACAAAGGCTTAAAACGAGATTGTTCATAACCACGTTTGGAAAAAGGCAAAAACGCATCGTGACCCGCTATAAATCTAAAATACAAAATATATAACGCATTATTGAATGAATACAAATAAGATCGTTTCGAATTATAATAGTTCGCTATAATGTTTAATTACAGGCTTTTATAAATAATCTAAATATATTAAATATATGACCTAACATAAACATATAAAGCCTATAATATATTTTCTGATCGCTATACAGTTCAATTCAAATATTTTCAAATGATAATTTAGTTCACAATATTATAAAGAACATAATAATAATAATAATAGTAATAATAATGCGTATAAATGTTGCCAAAGCAAGTCACCTCCACGGGGTCCACATGTCTGGTATAATGTAGTTGCTTAAACTGACATGGATTCTCAAATGGGTCAAACTGTCAGTTGTCGTTTAGGGGGTCGTTAAAACGCGAGGGAAATGGAATGTGCCACACAAATTAATTTACCCGGCTAAATACCTGACGTCAGGGCTCACATAAATAATTGAGTAAGTACCGAACAGCTAGCAGCATGAATAATGAGAGCTATTTGTGCCATTTTTGCCAAGGGGGCGCACAGATTCCCCCTGGCGAGAATGAAGGACTGCAGCATCTGTCCCTTTCAAATAACTACCTAATGAAATATCAATTGCAACAACAGCAGCAATTATAGCACCAGTCCATCACGATCTGTCAGTACAACCGATCCACACCTCAAAAAACGTCTTCCATGAGAGTTGCACAACTTTTACGCACAACGTTTCCTCGCATCTATTCTCACACAATGATAAAGTGTAACGGCCTCTGACCTTTATCCCCGAGAATCCCATCGATGCTGTGCTTGGTTTTCTTTTCTCCGTCTTCATCTTTTTTATCACACTCGTCATCGTCATCTTTCTTGCCAAAACGAGCTCTCAAAACCCGACTAATGGAGCTAACTATAAAGAGAAATAATAATCACTGTAACGCCCAATATCACAATCAAAACAATATACATTACTAACGTGATTGTGAAATTAATATTTTACAGATATATAAAGTTTCATTTACATTTGAATTTTTCCATTTTTAATCAGAAGCTGTGAAGCGCGTAATGTCTTCTCTATGTCAATAAGAAAGAAATGGTGCTTACCGGAAGAGGCCTCACCTGAAGGAACCGTGCCTCTGTCACACACCCCGTCCTTCAGCAACTTATCCCGGATTTCCCAGCTGAACATCCCTGGATTCTCGCGTTTGTATTCCTCGATTCTCTTTTCAACATCGGGTGTTGCAACTTGCTTTAGTGTAGAACATAAAATGTGTAGGGGGAAAAAAAGCACAAGATATGCGCAATCTGTTTAGCTACTATTTAATAATTGCTTTTTTATACTAAAAATATATTTAATAATTCATAATATTTATTCACAAACTCCCCGTTAAAGATTTATATATACAAACATGCCTTTCATTTCGATAGCGCACAGCTGAAATCGTTCACTCACCCTCGGTTTGCTTCCACCTATCGCTCCCGGACGAATGGAACCGGTCTCCTGGTACCGACAGAGGATTTTGGACACACAACCGTGTGAGACCCGCAGTTGTCTGGAGATCACACAAGGCCGAATACCGTGATGGGCCATTTCCACTATTTTGTGTCGAATATGATTTGGCAGTGGTCTTCCGTTGATGAAAACTCCACCGAGCTGGTTCACTCGACCTTGACCCAGAGGCGTCGAGACTGTGTAAAAATATTCAGGCCAAAAAAGAAAGTTTGAACAAAGGAAACAATATCATGCCAGATAAAGACTGTGACACTTTACAATACCACAGTGTAGGCACTTTGTAATATTAATTGTGTTAAACACCCTGTTTTTACGCATGTAAAACGATACATAATATAAACTGCATTTTACTTGTGTTTAATTTGAGCTCGAGAGGTAAATTCTGTAAGTGGGTCCTCCGGGCTTTGTACAGGATTTATCACAAAAATCTACATGCTGTCATTCTGATTAATCATATCAGATCATATCATTTATCACGTGATATGTAGAGAAGATTTTAAAACTATTCACGCTGAAGGTTTTGTGTTTATTGGAAGATACGAATAATGATTAATCAAAGCCTTCAAGGAGAATTAATCCAAAAATCTCATCCTCACACATTTTCTTTTCTGAAAGAATCCTTCTATACTATCGGTCTATCTGGGAGGATGTAACACTTGAGGACACTAATTGCCATTCAAGAGGCACTAAAGACGTGCCACTTTAAACCTCGATTATTCCCAGTCATGCAACACAAATATTAGTGTGATGCTTTGAGCCAGCTCTCAGCTGTGTGTTTTATTTCCCTTCACTGCTTCGAGATACTTCAGCAAATCCCACAGATTGCAAGATTCGTGGTTTGGTAGGGTTTCGTCAAACTGCTCTTAAGCACGAATTCACTCGATCTAGGAAAGAGTTTCCCATTTAATGCGCGAACGGCGCATGCAAATAACATTTTATTCAGGACGCTGCAAGATTATAAAAGAATGTTTATTATCAGTTGTTACAACAACTGATTTCATAAATATAATCTCTGCTATTTTTAAAAGTTTTTGTTCCGTCATATAAATTAGTTATTAAATAAAGCCGATAATTTCGTTCTTTTTTAACTATTAAAGTGTTAAAGTGTGTTTGACATAAAGTGCGTTAAAGTGTGTTTGACATACCATATCCAAAAGGAATTTTTTTAATTTTTTAAAATTACAATTAGAAATACGTGATAAAATTGTGTTTTATTTATTTTTAAGAATAAGAATATTAATAATAAAAAAAGCATACGTTTTCGTACCTTCTAATGGGAATCCGGTTCGTGGGTAGTTCTGGCCTGGTGCTGGCCGCATCATTCGAGGAACAGTTCCTGGTAAAGTAGCCATTCCAGCTACTCCCAAACAATTTAAACTCTCGCTAATAAATGAAAGAAATCAATCACACAGAAATCTCCAGTGTTCTTTGCGCCGTGGAAACAGTAGCAGGTCCAAAAAAATTTTAAAACGAAATCCAAACACACATACACACGCACCAGTGGACAATGCCCAGTGTGCAGAAGAAGAAAGTTCTTAGAGTGGATACCAAAAACCAACAGCAGGGCGAGCAGAGTAAAGCATGAAATGTGCTCTGAAGCAACTGTGAGTAAATATTAGTGAGAGGTTCTGCTAGTTTTGATTACAGCTCCTGTTTGCTGCCTGAGAGGAGTTTAAGTGGCCAACTTTGGCGCACATAGTGGGAGGAGGAAGCGCGCGTAACGATAGGCTCTCCAGCACTCTTTTATTCATCATGGAGAGAAAGGGTAATGCCCAAGACCTGCCGTCCAATCCGGAGGAACTTTGCAGAAAACACACACACACACACAGACAGATACACCACCCTCCCACTCTCTCTCTAAGTCAACACAGGAAATGTTACAAAGAGTTTTCATTCATCTCTTATTTGAACTGAAACGTCAGTTTAATGCTTTGGACTCTCTGGACTGGGGAGACACAACATTATAATTTCTCTCTGACACATAATATAATAATAATGTAATATAATATAACATAATAGACAAAAAGCTCTAGGAATTGAAAATAAACAACATGTTTTTATATGCCATTCCAGTGGGAAATTTGTGTGACCCTAAAATGTTCTCTAGAAATATTTTTGTAGTCGTTTGTAAAAGGATTGTAATTGCATTTCGGTTAACCTTCTTTTTTTTTTTTTTTTTTTGGCTTATCACCATTAAATAACTGAAAGGGATTTCTGTGTGCATAAATAGAGAAACATGACGATATCAATCAGTTTACATTGTTGATGCATTCAAAAAAACAAAAAACATCAATGATCTTGATTATGCTATTTTTGTGTGAAGAAAGAACAGAAGGAACAAGACTGTATCCAAAACTGCACACCTACCTGAGACTGAGGTCAAAGAGGGTCATGATGATGCACAAAACCTGAGGAAGATAAAGAGATTTTGGCTGAAACCTTTGACATATTCAATGTGGAAATCAATCATCAACACAACGTGATAGGGTTTAATGAAAGAAAATTTCATATTAGCATTAATAATAACACGCAGGTTTTTGAATGATTCTTTTTAGAAACTCAGATTTAACGAAGAACCCTCTTCCTAGCAGGAGTAACATTTACATGTACAGAGTTTTTGAGTTATGCTTCCATAGAAATTCAGAAAGATGATGTTTAAGAAGCTATTCAGATTTGTATTTTAGTTTCTAGGTACTTTGAAAACACCAGAACATATGGTGATAATGTTTTTTATGGTCGGAAAACCCTTGTGATTGTACTTAAAACTTCATTTTAAGAGTGTAAGTGGCTTCACCTGTTTTTCTGTGAGATTTGTGAGTCGTATAATAGCACATATGATCAAAATCCTCCAGATTCTTTAGGCTGAATGGCTGTGCGTGTGTTCAGCTCTGTGGGACCGCCGTGCGCTGAGATTGTGTGGAAATTGCCGTGGCGAACACTCCTGGTGGAAAGCAATTTCACAAATAATTTTTACAACAATTAGGGAGTGTGGCGGGGTGAAATGGCGATTTCACATGCAGATGCGCCGGTAGGGAAGGACCTGGTGCCTGGCAGCGGAGCTCTGACCCTCAATGTCCAGGTCTGGTGAGCTGCGCACGGGTCAGAGACGCACTGCTGATTAGGTGCAGAATACTGATAACTATCAGTTAAAAATAAAACAGAACTTTAGGATTTAGCTAGATAAAAATAAACTTTTAACAAATTACACAACTACTTAACAGGCATTTCTCTCTTCTTGCATGCTTTTGTTACAGGCTATTTGTCTTTCCAAAGCGCACAAGTCATCTCCTGAGACCATATAACGAAATATAATTATAAAATAAAGATTCTTGAGATTGTTAGAAAGCACCTCGGTTTTTAGCTACAATGTTTTGCTATCTATGCAGATCTAATGTTAGTTCGTTTTAGAATCCAAAAAGTAAAACCAATGACATGCCGGTAAAAATGCTCAGATTTCTTTCGAGATTTCTTTCAAGTGATGTCATGGATAATGTTATGAAAACATGAAACTTTAAAGTTAATATCCGGTTGAGCTGAGCGAGGATAATTTATAGGTAACCCTTGAGTCGCTTATTTAGAGAATATATTTTAGCTTTATGTCTGTTATTTATTTTAACACATCTAACTTGCATTCCGGAATATTGTCTAAAATGGCTCGTTTAAAGTTTACAAAACAGCACAAAGATTTTTGTAATAATCTGAACATTTTAAGAACAAGGAGTGGATGAACTGGTTCTAAAAGATTACTACCACGTAAAGTGGAAAGATAATTAAAATAGGTCCAAGGAATCTAAAACATTCCTAATAACCATAATGTATAACAATATATATATATATATATATTTCTAGTATGCAACTCATGACAATGGAATAGCCACCTAAACCAACGAAATAAAGCTTTTAAAGAATTGTGGATTATTTATGAGTTGTTTGATTTTTTCAAATGCAAAAATAAAGCAAAAACACACGCGCGATCTTCTTTGACCATGTTACTGGATTGAAGAGAAATTCACCTCATGATGTGTAAATGAATATGTCCACTAGCAGGCGATATAGGTTAACTATGTCAGAAAATATGCTGCAAATCGATTTCACATCCTGCTTGGGACATTTTCTAAGAACAGCACTTAAAGAATCATATTTGTTCGCCTGGTTACTT
>JAHKKF010528349.1:0-24577 GCA_019740295.1 Labeo calbasu
CTCCGGAATGGCCGCCAAAGCTGGAGAACCGAACCCTGAATACCTGGATGCGCTCTGACAAAGCCTGTTGTCGCGTGTTCGCAGATACGGTTTCTCCCATTCCTCTCTTTCGCCCAAACCTTTCTCTTTGCCTTCAGTTCGCTTTTTGGGGTCCGTGGCCCTTCCCTCCCTGAGGAGGGCTCTCTGTGGGGGGGGGCCGGGGGTGATATGAGTGTCTGGGCTGGAAGAATGGCCTCAGAACTCTGGGCATCTCTCTCTTGGCCGCTGGGTTGTGTGAAAGAGAGAAGGGTCACTTCCAAGCAGGCGAGGTGTCGGCTAACATCAGCTGTCAATCAGACTCTGGCCCCTTAGCTAGAATAACCAAACTTAAGAATGGCGTCCAGCGACAGGTTAAGGAACCGCTAGGCATATGAAAATAAAACGGATGCGGCGGAGTACAGACAAAGAAATAGACAAAGTGGTTTTAAAAGTCAGCGGCCAGAAAATAGAAAAAAATCTGTCGAAGTATGTTGAAGACTGATCTGTTGTATTTTAAATATTTTTCATGCTAAATTAAGTCATTATGATTTTATGAAAGCACAGATGGAAGGTATTAATTCATTGTGAGGAAATTCTAATTACTTTGTCTGAAAAATATATTTTGCTCTAATTAATGGGACAAGCTACAGATGTTTTGCTGAATTTTGCAAGAAATGTGCTTGCTCTATAGGAGCAGGTACTAAAATACCAAATGTTACAGAATTTGTTTATTTATTTATTTAATAAGCAGCTTGTGCGTATTTTGCTATATGCAAATTCCCACATTAGTTCATTTATTGCATATTAAATGCATGATTTACATTTTTTAATTGTATTGATCCACTGAGTTATTTAAATGTGCCATATTTGTATTCATTTCTTCAAGATGTGTTTGAAGTTTTATTATTAAAATTGTGAAAGAGGTCATGTAAAGATAACATTTAAATCAGTGTTGATAGTTACATATATTACGCACCTTAGAGGTGCCTAATTTGTGCCCCGTGTCTTTTTTTTTCCCCCTCAGTGAAATGTTCAGTCTGTGCGCGTTGGGTAACACTGCTGTAATGGATAGTGTGAAGGGCACGGAAATACATCTGACCTGTTTCTGCGAGATTCAGAGATTTTCCACTGCTTTGCATGCGTGTTTGTGAGCATGTCCGGTCCGGTCTTATTTAATGTTATGTAAACTTTTCGAGGTCATCGTGGTGTGCGTTTTTATTTATAATAGCCTGTCTGTGGATGCATGGCTTAAGTGCGTTTCATATACTATGTGAGGATACTTGCTTTTATTTTACCAAAGTTCTAAAAACCTGAATATTTACACTGAATATCACATTTAATGTTTTTGTATTCAGTTGGGTTAACCATTTTTAGTGTACAGTATAACTCTAATCTGGCAGATTCATTTTTATTATCTGTGAATAATATTTTGTGATTTTTGCTTAGCTTTAAAGATGTCTCTCAGAACCAAGTGAAGTGTAGAGATTTTTCAATTTATTTTACATTTTTAGTTTGGATTAATGAATGCATCTATTCTTTATTATAGTTTACATCTCTTTTCAAAAATGAGAAGGTTCATATGAGCAGCATATAAAGTTAGTGTTCATAGTTTAAAAGTTTTTAATCTTTGTAACTGGAAAATGTTAAAAGAACAATATATAATTAGAGTATATCTAGAAAGTTTTCAGTAAATAAAGCTAAAAACAAAAATATCAAGGCTACTATGTACTTGCATCAAAGAATAAGTACAATGTACTAATTGTGTTCATATTGTACTGCAAAAACACTTTTGCTGCTATTGAGGTGGAATACGGGTAAGGTTAGGTTTAAGGGGTTTAAGGTTTAAACAGTGTAACTATAAACGTAATTACAGAAATTAATAACAGATGTAAAAAATATATATATGTACAATGTAAAAACATGTATGTATACAAAAAGTGCATTGTATCAAATGATTCATTTAGTAGTTAAAGCCACCTAATATAAAGTGGGACCAAAATCAAATCAACACCGTGTGTTCTCCTTTATGGTCAGGTTCTGTTTCCCTCGGCGGAGTATGTGAACATTTGGTTGAAGCCGTGGGGTGATGGGCGGTAGGGTTATATTTACTATAGAGTACGTCCAGAAACGTGTATTTTGGCTTTATGTTTTAAGCCTTTGTAACGTTATTTAAATAGAATGAGATTTTGTTGCAGATGATTGACTCATTTATTGTGTTTTCACACTGAAAGACTTTAAAAGCATCATCTGTGCTCACACATGACAGACTGTGAAAAATAATCATTGTGTTCCTGTTATGTATTACGGGGTTGTCAGGTGTTCTGAAGGTATCTAATAAAAAACGAATTTAGATATGAAGAAATTAAATTTAGAGATTAAAGAAATTACATTTTCTAAGTTTTCCAAAAATATATCTACATAAAAAGATACAATAAATCACAAATGTTGGTCTTTTTGTTCTGTATAATTTTTGTTTTTGAAAAACGTACGTAGTTTAGAATTATTGTTTAATGTCTGTTTTATAAATGCAGCTTCAGAATGATGTTTGTTCATTCATTTTGTTCTCTTTCTGTAGCTTTTCGTTGTGGTCGTGTGGAATTTCGAGCTCTATATGGTCCCGCTGGTTCTTTTGATGCTGCTGGCCTGGAACTACATTCTCATTGCTTCAGGGAAGGACACGAGACAGGGAGATGTGGTGAGTTCTGTCACACGCTGACCTGCACCTGTATTTGTTTCTAGTACGTTTAAAAGCACCCTCTCCACTTTCTGTATTTAAGATTTTTTGGAATATTAAAACATCTGTTTGAATTCCAAATATTTAGTCTCATTCAGCACGCATAAAAACTTTTGAAATTGCTTGTTTTGCTGAGTACGGAACAGGTGGGAAGCTGGAGCATTTCTGCGTGGCACTCCAAGCTGTTTTTTTATTTCAATATTTTAATTAAAAAGTGTCATCACAGTGTCATTCTAAAAAGGATGTTTTTTTTTAAACCCGTGCACACGTATGCTTAGAAGTGTAAAAATGCACTTTCATTAGTGTTGCTTTGAGTTTGTTGTCTTTTGTGTTGTTTTTTGTGTTGTGCTGGCGTTTGACTGAATGCGTGAGCTTAAAGAATCAGTGGAACAGAGGTATAAAGAGCGCTCACCTTGAAGTTAATTGAATGGAATCGATTATACACTAATGTAGATGTTTGAAAGTCATTTAGTTGGAGTTTGAGAACTTCAGACAGTAATTGAATAAAAGCTTTGGACTTGAATAAAATCGTCACCACCCAAGGTGGATATAGTAAATTATTTGTAGATCACTATTTCAGGGTCTACATACGTTTTTACCAGGAATAGTCCCATTATATATATCTGAAATATCTAGGATATCCTTTGAGTAAATGGGACAAGCATGTGAACTACATTTTTTTTTTTTTTTTTGAGTGTCCTGAATATAGGCAATCAAACTTTTACTGTTATAGGGTCTCTGATATTTTTTTTAAATCATACTTTTTCAAATATCATTACTTTTTAATTTTGCATAGAATAGAGGACGTAAAAGTAACAAGAACCGAAGGACCTTAAGAAAGTGTCTGTGGCGTAAATCTGTTGTCCTGTAGATGGCGACATTGTTTGCAAAAAACGCAAAACTCAGCAGAGCTCTGTTATTCTTTTATGTAGGCTTATCTGTGTATTTATTATTTACCATGTCAATACTAATACACTTTTCCTCCAGTTTTGAGATAGAATCATTTATAAAGAAATACAACCAAATAAAAATATTTTAGTGCATAGATGTCATGGGGAAAAAAAAACTGTGGTGGTAAATGTTTAATCATATGTTAATGGGTTTGTGTTATATTTATACTACAACACATGTAATGGGATTTCATGTTCTGGTAATCATGGTAAATAAGCAAAACTGGTTTATCATAACACACACACACTACGCTGTGATGTGTTTTGTAATATATTGTGTTTTTTATATGTAATGAGCTGGTGTGTATGTATGTGTGTGTGTCAGAAGTTAGGGATTCAGAACTAGGTAACGGGTCAGAGGTGATACTGTCAGGACCTGCGGATTTAAAACACATGAGAAGGCCGAGTCCGAGGTAATGCCTTTAACCCGTTATTCCTCCCTCCACATCTCCTCTGCTCTCTAACAGGCCATTGTTCTGCATTTTGACGACTGTAACCACAACACACGGGCTGGTGAGAGCAAGAGAGTTCAGAAACAGTAAACACACACACACACATGCTTTCCATTAGCCTCAAACTCACTGATGAGCCTGAGCTTGGACACTGTTTCCCTGTGCTTCACTATGAACTTCAGGGGAAGGAATTTAGGTGTCTTTATGTGTGTGTGCGTAATGATTAGTACCTCATGTCATTTATTTTTTTTTCACTTCCTATAGGCTGTTTTACCTATATAGCTGTTTGTTAGCTGCTAGCTTGTTATCTGAAAGCGATGCAGCGGTTTAGATAAACCCATGCTTTCTGAGTTTACAATTTGTGCTTTATTTTCATAAATACACAGTGATGTAGTTTTGAAAGGACTAATATTTTCCCCCAGTGGAAGTGTCCCATTCATGCTTTCATCACTACAGTAGAGATGCCAGGCTCCGTGTGCCTGGCAGGATGTCATTTCAGATAACTCTAACTGTAGCTCTGCGCTAAACCTGCTGACACATAAATGCAGGCTGCGGTGCTCCAACAGTCCAAGCTGTTTTTTTTTTGTGTGTGTGTTACTGAGACAGACAGAAATGAGAAACGGAGATGCTGCCCAGTCTAGATGGCGAGACTTTCTATGAAACTTTTCCAAGTGTTTGTATGACATCTGACTATCAGCACCGCATGTTTTTGTAATGTGGTGCAGCATGTCTTATGCGAAGAATGCAGCGAATGAGCGGGTGTGCTCAAATATCCTGTATGCGCGGAGAGGTAAAGTAAAAGTGAGACTCTAGTTATAAAGAAAAGCTGCACGGAATTTTTTTTTGCAGGCATGTTCTCTTTCTTTCTTTTTTTTTTTTGTTGTTTTTATGAACTTTTCAGCCTCTGTTATAATCACCTTTAAAAAAAAATGCATTACAGTAGTAATAAATTGCAGACTAATTAGACGTATGTTCATATGTCCGTGTGTATATGAAGAATTCAGATGCAAAAGCCTCTAAATCCATCTGACGTATTTCTTTAAAATTAGCAGTTCTTTCTGGCTACTTTGTATAGGTTTCTATGTAAGTACTGGTACTTCTGATTGGGCTGAGGCTGGAATTTAGCGAGTTTGAAGTTAAAGTATTTGATGGACGTATACTATGTGTCAGCAGCATTCACTCAGTATCATTATCTCATTTTTGACTGAGATGGCTTTTAGCTGGTTTTGCATCTGAACTCTTCATATATATATATGTATATATATATATATATATATATATATATATATACCCACGTATATTATTAAAATCATGTTATATTATTAAAATATATTATAAAATAGTGTCAAACCAATTTACTATGAATATACACCATGTAGTTAAATATTATATGTGACCCCGTACCACAAAACCAGTCATAAGGTTCAGTTTTTTAAAATTGAGATTTATACATCATAAATAAAGAATAAAGCTTTCCATTAATGTATGGTTTGTTAGGACAGGACAATGTTTGGCTGAGATACAACTATTTAAAAATCTGGAATCTGAGGGTGCAAAAAAAACTAAATATTGAGAAATCATCTTTAAAGTCCAAATGAAGTTCTTAGCAATGCATATTACTAATCAAAAACTACATTTTAATATATTTACTGTAGGAAATTGACAAAAAATCTTCATTGAGCATGATCTTTACTTAATATCCTAATGATTTTTGACATAAAAGAAAAATTGATTATTTTGACATATATCATCATATCATTTTGATATTATATATATATATATATGTATATTCAATAATTATTCAGTAATAACACTCCTGTATTTTAACCTGTGTCCCATATACTTGATGTCTCACATAGCTGTTTTTACAATAAAAATATATTTATTTTTTCAGTAAGAAGCTGTCATTACAGAATAATAGCTGGTTAATATAAAACCTTCTTCAGACTGATTGTATATTATCCCTTGTTTGTTGTACCCCTGATGTCCACAGCCTAGTATGTTCTGGGAAAACAGGAACCCACTTTCAGCTGTCACATTTCTTGAAGGGACTTGTTACCTCTAGATGTGACATGCCAGCTCAACTCTTAACCTGTAGACAGCTGACCCCTGACTCTCGTATTCTTTTGCTGTTCTCCGCCTGCCACCCTTCCACCAGATACCTGACCTCGCTGTCACGGCCTGTTATTGTTAAAGATCCTTTTTACCATCTGGAATGGTTGTGCGCTAAACACTAGACTACACTCCCAAGCCGTTGTTTTAAATCAGCAGAATGGCAGAAGCTTAGCTAGCCGGGCTAGCGGCGTAGAGCCACGGTATTGGTTTTTGTGTCAGAATGAATAGACAATGGAAAAGTAAACACGGGTTTAGATGCGAGACAAAGGGATGTGACTTTTGAACTGCGCCTGTCGATCATCAGCAGGTGATGGAAAGCTGCGATTTCTAAAGCGGCGCTTTAGAACAAAACAAAGCAGCTGCGCTGCCTCCACCATTTTTAGAAGAGCCCCCTACTGGTAGGGAGTGCAAGCGCACCTATCGTAACCTGAAGGTAAGGGAGCACCGACACAGCTAGCAAAGCCGTTCTGACAGCAGCTGTCAGTGGCCTGCTCACCTCCTGCAGAGAGGCAGTGCTCTCCACCCTAACACCACCCCTCACCTACTTTTGTTTGGAGACCTGGAAGCGTTCGGGTGGGCTTCAGTGTGGCCACTCAGGCTCAGTCAAGCGTCGGACAGCTCTGTGTGAATGGAGGGGAGTGAAGCCCGTGGCTGGCCCTAGAAGACCCGGGCTGCTGAATTCACTGGCCTGGAAAACAGTTTACCAGATGTTTTGAAGGTGTTAATTATAGCATATACTGTCAGAGCTGGAGGAACATAGTGACGTCTCTTTCACCAGCTCAAGTGCAATTAGGCATTCGAGGTTCTTTCTCTGCAACCTTGTCAGTGGTGGGAGAGAGGGTCTTAATTGTCAGGGTTACTCTCACCGTGTCCTCTCGCAAGCTCGCAGTTTCTCCATTTTCCTCTGGCTTATTTTAAAAGGTTAATCATTTTTTCACAGCCTGTTTTTTTGTGAACATTGCTGTAGCTCAGATTTGGGTTTAAGCAAATGGGTTTTAAGCAAAATCAGTGCTTCTCAACCTAAAGGCCCCCAGTTGTACAACATAAGATGTTTCTCCTGGTATTTTTGCTGTTGATATTGTTACAAATTTATTAAAGGATTAGTTCACTTCCAGAAAAAAAAAATTCCTGATGATTTACTCAGTTGAAGAAATTAAGGTTTTTGAGGAAAACATTCCAGGATTTCTGTCCACTGTATAGTGGACTTTAATGGAAACCAATGGGTTGAAGGTCCAAAGTGCAGTTTCAATACAGCTTCAATCTACTGCAACGATCGTTCATTTTCTAAAAAAAAAGTAAAATTATATACTTTTTAACCACAAATGCTCGCCTTGCACTAGCTCGACTTCATGCATTACGTAAACAAGTGTGATGTAGGCGAAGGTACCAATCTAGTGTTTGCAAAGTAAACGCCCAACGCCAAACACCATTTACAAAAAAATGGTAAAACAACTATGTCAGAGGATTTTGAAGTTGGAGGAGAAAATGAGATGTAGTTTTTTGCCCTACCCTACCTTTCTGAACCAGAGTACACAGACGAAGAGCAAACAACACATGACCTTTCTAACGTGATTGCGTATTGCGTGAAGTCGCAGATGCACATCGTAGAGCTAATGCAGGACAAGCATTTGTGGTTAAAAGTATATGATTTTTTTTTTCTAGTTTTGCTAGATAAGACCCTTATTCCTTGACTGGGATAATGTAGAGCCCTTTGAACCTGCATTGAAACTGCAATTTGGACCTTCAATCCATTGATCCCCATTGAAGTCCACTATGGAGAAAAATCCTGGAATGTTTTCCTCAAAAACCTTAGTTTATTTTCACTGAAGAAAGAAAGACATGAACATCTTGGATGACATGGGGGTGAGTAAATTATCAGGAAACTTTTATTCTGGAAGTGAACTAATCCTTTAAATATTTTTTATATTGATTCTATGAGATCAGAATGAATAGCATGCATTAAAAACAGAAGAGGTGAATTTACATTTCATGGAAACTTGCAAGGTGAAATGTGTGACAATGTTAACTTAAACTTGAATAAGACAAGCCGGTAGGTGTGTTTGGGAGACCAGTTTGTAAACAGTTATTTGTGCCGTTTTATTTGATGCTGCCAGTGGTGAATAAATTACCCTTCACCTTTAGTTTAATCTTTTTGTAAACGTATGAAGACTGACGAGATCAAACGTATAGCTGTTTGTTCTTAACCTGTTTGTTTATTTCTGAACTACCAACAGTGTCAGTGTTCTGCATGGCACAGAAAGCAAGTTAGCAAATAAACTTTTTCCCACCTTTTGTTTTGTCTGGTTTGAGTAGTGTTTTGTCTTTTTCTTCCGGTGTGTGTAATTTGAAAAACAAACAGCCTGGATGGAGCTTCATGAATAAAGGATACGCTGGTACAGGTGGGCTGCTGTGGGGGGAAACGAAGGCCTGTCAAGCCCACCTCCAGTGTCAATCACGAAACGACAACATAAAGAGAACCAGAGCGAGAGTCTGTCTGCCAGCCATGCTCCTAGAGGCGCTTCATGGTAGAGCTTGTCTTACTCTCAGGCTGGTGTTTCAGCTGCAGGCTCAACGGGGACAACAAAAAAGCAAGAAGTGTGACGGCAGGGCCGGGAGAGGATGAGGAAGAGTGAGAAGAAGAGCCGAGAGGTGCTCTAGGCCTTTAATCCACCTCAGTGGTACCACCTCTTCCAGCGCCGTGCCCCCGTTAGCGAGACAGCGCTTCACCCGCGCCTGGCAGACACGTCTCCGCTCCTCCGTGCCAGCCCCTGACAGGTGACAAAATCAAAAGGTCACGTCACTTTGAACTGGCAGCGTTTGTTGCCCTGCTGATTTCCCCCGTGCCGCCACGGCTCGCAGGCGAGGTTGGAGGCGAGGCGGGGAGCAACTTTGGCAGCTCCTGAACTTCGTCTTTGTGAACTTTTGTACCCGTGATTTTGCTAACAACACTGCAGCGCCGTGTGATTTTTGTCACGGCTGCTGCTGCCATTGTTGACGCAGGCTTGTCTCGGGAAGCCGGGGTTTTATTTACGGAACAGAAAGCCAGAGTGTTTTTCTGGGTCCTGTGGGTTCAGGGCTGCTAAGGATTACAGTAGAGCTCGAGCCGTGGGACCGGCGACACCGCTGACTCCCGCGGCTTCTGGATGCGCACGACCCTGGCGCGTCCTCTCGCCGGCCCGTGTGCCCCGTACAACTCAGCCCCGAGGAGACGCCACTCCGTCCCTTTCCCACACATCCCGGCAATTATTTCGCCCATTGTGCTCACATCTGAATCGTGACCGCTTTTATTGAAACGTAACTCTACGCGCAAACCGAACCGGCAGAGTTTCTTCGAGCGCCAGCAGTTGTACTCTTTGACTCGAGCCCCTGCAGAGGTCAGACCACAGTCAGCCAGTGCTGGCAAAAGCTCAAGCCCTCCCTCTGACCAGCAGGGCTCTGACAGCCTGTGAAGAGGCTGTTTGGGCTCGATGTGCTCCGGCGAGAGCCCTTATCAGCCTTCCAGGCCTGGGCTCTCCCGGGCCTCTGGTCCACACGCGGCATACAAAGCAGGGCCAGCCCCTGAGCAGCTGGAGACGCTAGAGATGTCTCACATTTCAAAGAAGAGCTGGAGGAGGGGAGAGCGCGAGAGCTGAGAGGCAGGGAAAAAAATGAAAGTGCATATCTTCATGTTGGATGGCTTGTCTAGCTAGGGCGTCTATTCCCAGCGCACCTGTCACGGGGAAGGTTAGAATTAAAAGCGCAGATAGCAGGGTTCTTCCTCCACTGATGGCAGAAGGCAAGAGAAAGTGCATTAACTCGCCAGGATGGATGTCACGGCGCTGGTCTGGAGATGGTGCCGCTGCTAACCGAAAGGCCAAACAATGGACTTAAAGTCTGGCTCTGATGCTATTTTAGTCTGAATTTCTGTCTGCAAGTGAGACATATTGACTGCCGAACTTTCGAGTTCAGGCTAGCACGGGTCTGCTTGAAGTTCAACTTCCTCCAAGTTCCTTCACCAGCGTATGACCTCTGGCTAACCTAGCGCCGAGCTACATCGCTCTTCTAGTCGATCCGTGTGCTATTAGGCTAGCGCAAAACACCATCGCTAGTCTCCTCACAACACTGCGTGTATCTATCCTGAACCCGCCTTTTGTTTCTGCCGCAGGCTGCATTTACATAAGAGGCTTATAGCAGCCATACACTCTCTCTTTTAGACAAAACAAAGGAACAAAAGCTATTGTTTGCTAAGTAACAATTTTTGGATGTCACAAAAAAACTGATGAAATGCATGGAGCCAGGAAAATCATCAAAAAGAAGATGTATTCCTCCCCTGATAGCTTTTTGGTGTTTTCAGATGCCCGAGTTGTCGTATGTAAATAGCACACACATGACCTTGAAGCTTTGATGCGGGATTGACAGGAGGAACCACAAGAAGAGAAATAATGATCTATGTCTTTTCAGTCCTCCGGCAACAAAAACAGACATGTGATACACACTCCTCTGGGCTCCCGAAAGCCACTGAGGCCAAATATAATGTTTTCGGTTGACCGAGATAAACTCTTTATTTGTGTGCCAACATATCGCCTGATTATTTTGGTGTCTACAGTTCTGATTAACAAGCCAATGAGATCTGAATAATTAATGCTGCCAAATTACTAGCTCACACAGGAAGGGGTTTTTTTTGTTTGTGAGAGTAAAACATATGTGGCATATTTTAGATTCTATAAACAGCTCTTTCTGTCAGCGACTGCAGTTTCCCAAGAACAAATGAAAGTGATGTGAACATTATTTAACATTTTGGTTTATTTTATCCTTTCAGCACTACAAGTAGATCTTTTAATTTTGCAAAAAAATGTAAACAGTGCTTGTCTGTACAAAACCAATGGCTATGATGTTGTGTGTAGTTGTTAGCTGTTTGCTGTGCATTACTAAGGTGTTCGTGTAGCATGTGGGTACTTGCTAGGGTTTATGAAGTGGTTGCTTATTAGTCTAAATCGGATGAGCTCACCTTGGGGGTATGGCCATTAGGGTTGTGCCCGAAGCGTGAATCCGTATCCACTTTTTTCTTCCTGTAAGAGTGGGGGCTCGGCCATTTGGTGTGTCTTACCATATTATTTTAATGTATTATCTTAATTATGAACACACTGGTTTGTAGTGCAAATAGTTTTACAGTTTACTACACGTTTTTCTCATTATTTCCCTATGAACCGGAAGTCTCACTCATAGGCTTACTTCTGCATTGAAGAAAATGGTGGATCAGTGTTGCCAAGTCTGAGGTTTTCCCGCAGAATTGGGATACTTTAATACTGTTACCGCGGGTACCAATAATGTGATATTTAGCCCCTGGAATTGGAATTTTACCCAGGGAATCCCATCAAAAAAAATTTGGATTTCGGATTGTGTATTTTAACGTGGGACCCCCCTCTAAATGCCATTGGGCTACTTTTGGGCTACTTTTTGAGTAGCAATTGGTTTTGTTGTGAAAACCTGGCAACCCTGAGGTGGATAGAGGGTAGGCACTTACATCACGGTTGGGTCAGTCACCTGGATGTGTGGTCATATTAGACAGTGTTGCCAAGTCCAAAAATTAGTAGGTGGTAAAGATACGTACTGGTTTTAGCTGATCAGCAGGCTGATTTTGGAGGGTTTTTGCCACTTCTTTAGCTGGTCAGGCTGGGAGACCAGCTGGAACGACCAGCTAAAACCAGCTACTTCCATCTTAAACCAGCTAAGACCAGCCAACCGGCATACGCTGGTTTTAGCTGTTTTTTTTTCAGCAGTGGTTAGCCTAATATTTCACCTGCTTGACCGGAAATGGTAAGAATAAACACAAATGTTGTCAAGATTTTTAACCTGGAAATCCTGCTTCAGTTTGGCCAACCACAAACACCTTTTGTTCCTCAGTTTTTGCACTTTTCTTCTTGATTTGTTATAACTTTTGGCAGTTTATAGTACTCCAGTTGTTTTTTCTGGTCCAACCAATTAGTATAGCCCAAAACATAACAACAATTGACCATTTTAGCAGCAATAATTAGCTAAATTTGTAGTTCAGTTCAGTGGCATTGTTTATGTTCTGCCAATGTGCCGCCAGTATGACCGATCGATGACGCGTCGTGAAGAAAACACTCTGTTCGGTAAGGCAAGGAAAACAGAAAACGCGTTCTATGATGGCACTAAAGGGACGTGGTTAGCCGTTTGCTAGCGTTAGCCTATAATGCTACATTATAGTACATAAAATTTCACTTACCACATAAACATAGTAAGAAGAGGTGACTGATATAACTATGGCGAATGATTTGCAGATCGTGAGCACCACTTACAAACATGATCTTGTAAATTGTGTGGTAAGTACTACCGCTCGGTAGTATACACAGAGTACATGCGATCGCGAATCTCAAAAGTGAAAGTAAAACGCGACTGCGCATACATGAATTCACATTCAATGCCCCGCATATTAATAGCGACTCCCTGATGTCCGCACTTTATATACGGAATGTATAGCCAGCGATATAATTGCGGGAGAAGGTATTGAAATATATTTTTTCCTTCCATCTCGTATGTCAGAGGGAGTGATATACATTATTTACATATTTTTGTGTATGATTTTTAAAAATGTATATAGTATAATAATATAACATTTGAATACTCTGCTAGGTTAAAAAGTTCTGAAAAAGTTACTTAGACTGCAATTAAAAACAAACAACTTACTGTATGAATGCTAGTAATTGTTTATGTAGCAAAAGCCACCAATGATTCTCAGATGTTTGTAGATTTCTAAATGAAATCAATATTTCACTAAACATTTGTTGATTCTTTTCCTTCTATCTTGCTCTCAATGTTCTCGGCAACACTCTTTTCATCATTTTTGCTGGTCTGCATTCGCATGTTCTTCTGGGAGAATAAAGTAGCCAGCAGCATTTCTCGAGGTCATGGGCATACAGCTCTTTGTGTGCTTGAGTTAAGTATGAAAACCTGAAGGGGTTTTGAAGGGACCATTGTTGGCCTGGATCTGGTCCACTGAAGCACATAGTTAACGTTCTATGTCATCAGCCTTCCTTTGCCAAAGGCTCTATTGAGGTTTTAACCTTACGGACAAGAGGACACAACTGATGACTTTAGAGACTGAGGTCACACTCGGAGGGTTTGCTTTCTATCTAAGGACTATGTGCTATCATTTGTTTTCACTTGAAGATGTGGAGATGTTCCTAAGTGTACATGTGAAATTGATTTTCTCTTTGTTTTTTTTTTTTTCTTCTTCTTCTTTTTTCTGCTCTCTTTTGTTCTGCTCTTCACAATGCACATCAGCAAGCTGTGGAGGATTTGCTGGAGGACGAGGAGGAAGACTTTGACAGAGATGACAAGGTAATTATCGGTGCCACTCACAAACATGTATTCCAACACAGATGTATATTTAATGCTCAAACGCTCTCCTCTAAAGTGAAATGTAACGGCAATGTAGTAGTTATTATGTTTGACCTCACTCAGATATCAGTAGGTTGTTGTTTACTTGTGTATTTCATGCTTTCGGCCACAAAGTCAAGGTCCACAGCTAGTCTCTCAGAGCTGCTAGCATCTGCAGAGTTGCAGTACATGTTTCCTTTCTACCCAGAATAAAGGGGAACCACATAAGCATAAATAAACTTGGCTTCAGGGTGTCTATGTTGAGCTTCTGATATTTCTCAAGGCCTTTGAAGTGCAATTAATAGCATTCAAATGACCGCAGGCCAAATGCCCCAACAGCATTCGCGAGGAAGCATTTTAATGTTTCTGAGCAGGCAGATTCATGTTATTGCCCAACAAAATACCAGCACTTATGTACTTTGTCTGGAAATGGGTCAATAAGAATGTCAAAAAGAACATTTTTTGAGCAGAGTGGTTATGGAAACATAACCTTTGACATTTCTCACATTGCTCCTTAGTGGACTTTCAAAGAGCATGAAGCATACTTACAGTGTGTGTACGCAGAAGGTCGTAGGTAGACGAATGAACTGAAGATCTGTATTAATGTTGTCAAGGATTTGTTCTTCATGTCAGATTAGCTTCGGTTGAGTGGTTGAAGGTTGAAAAGGACAAATTGGGCTTCTTTGTTTTAGCCTTTTTGTCTCTGATGTCCTCTCTGTCCTTTGTCCTCATTTGCATAGGTTTGCATAGTTTTGTTTTGTTTTCTTCATAACTGGTTAGAATGATTTTAATAGTTTAATCAGAGTTTGCATCAGTGTTACAGAGCCTACTTTAGGTCAAATACAGGTAGGTCAAATCGTTCAAGGATAATCAAACTACTAAAAATGTACTAAATACAATGTACTAAATATAATAGATGTATCCTTTTTGCAACACTAGTTACACAAAAAATTCAAATATTAATTATGAAATGTCGATGAATTCATAATTTAGTTGTATCATTGCTAGTTAAAAAAGTAATATATTTAAAATACATTTAATTTTATACAAAATGTAGTTTAAATCTGTTTACATATTAACAGACATATTGCTTGAGACTTCCCGATATAAAAATTATAATTAAACTTTATTTGGAGTACTACTTGTGCACAATGCACATTTCTTAATAGTAAGCCTAAAATATTTTTTAATGTCACTACTGATGATTGTGTGATCTTTGAATAATACTGGTCTTTAAATGCAAGATATTTAAAGTGTACATAAGTGTACATAGATATATTTAAGTATATCATTAGTTGGACGTTGGACGCACAATTAAAGTGCATTAAGTACAAAATTTAGCGGACTTTAAGTATATCCGTTTAGTACACTAAAAGTACAATTGCACTGTATTTTGCACAAATACATAAATATGTAAATATATTGTAGTATACTTACCATTAAATAAATGTATTTTAAAAACATTTTAGTATTTTTATACTGTATTTCACTAGGCATAAATATTTGAAATTTAATTGTGTCATTACAAATGCAGTAGCATACACAGATTGTTAATGTGACATTTAGTACACAATTTTTTTACTGGTTTTTTTTGCCCTTGAACAATGTTTGTATGATTAATTTGACAAAAACAAACAAAAACTAATTAGAATGACATAATTCAGCTGAAATCAATTGCAATTTTATTTTTTATAAACTAGAAAGCATAAGTTAATAGTAAAAATATAGCAGTGACAACAGAAGTATTTCAGTAAATATTTATTTTGAAACAATCAATTAACTTTTCTTTTTTTTTTATAATTCATTTATTAATATTATGTATTTGTGAACTTTTAAATTAAAATGAATCAGTACCAATGCTACAGATGACAGAGGTCTTACAAAAGGAATGTATTGAAAAATACAGGGATGCAGAATTATGTCAGGCTTCCAATAGTTAGAAAAAGTCGCTTGTTACTTTAAAAGCAACACTATTTGGAAAATAGCTGAAACACTGTCATGCCCACCATCTATGTCTCTTTACTTTCTTCGTCATGTCAGTTTGTTGATGACCTCACACTCTCATTACCTCCTCTGTTTGTTCAAGCAGTAAAATACTGAGGTCACATCAGGGAAGGTTCACTTTTACTGGATGAAGGAAGGAAAAAAAATGGATAAATGTGCCAAGGCCTCATTTTAATTGAACCTGAAGCATATGTTGCAAGTATGTGCAATATGTCCCAGATGTTTAGGCCAGGCCTAGTCTTCAGCTCTTCCTTAGTCTCCACTAGGAAGCTATTAGCTGGATAACCTTTGCTCCAGGGGCTAAATGGGGTATTACATGGCAGGCACCTGTTTTGCATTGGACTGGGGACCTCTTGCAGGCGTAGCATGAGCCAAGACATGTGTTCTTACTTAACGAACTGTTTCGTGATAGTTAAAAGTGTCTTTCTTTAGACTCACTGCAGATATTAGTCAATTACTCTTAATGAAAGTCCAAAGTCAAGGCTAATTGATGGAGACGGCTCAGTTGTTTTGCCCAAGTAGGCAATTGGTTCCAAAACAAGAAAAAGGGAGGGAGAAAAAGAGAGAAAGATCAGGTGAAAGCAAGGTTAGTGCAACTGTTTTAAAACAGAGGATTTTTTGTAGCGCACCTGGCGATGTGATACAAATCAGTGTTGAAGACGCTGCTTTGAAATACTTAAAAAAAAGTTTTCCCTTTTAAAACAGTAGTTTGCTATTCACTAACAAAAGCTAATTGCATTGACATTGTTTATAGTGTTTATAGTCATTTTAGTTATTTTTAAAATAAAAATCAACACTTTTCCACTGAGTTAACATTAGCAATTGGCAGCATTGCTGAGTGCATGTTCTCCAAATCATTTAACAACAAAATGAGTTTGGGAATGGAAGGTGTGGTTTTGCTGCTACTTTCAGATTGACGTCAGTGGAAAAAGAGAAATGATTTCTGAGTAAGAGCAGGTTATTACATTAGATGATAGATTATGAAGACATGCGGTTCTTTTTATAAAGTACACCAATACATGCTCCACAATAACAACAGAAATATTTCATATCGACCTCAAATGCTTTAGCTTTAGCCTAGCAAGCTACAGTTTCAAAGCAGCTTCTCCAGCACTTGAATTTTAGGGTTAAATACAATTTGGATGGCCATGTATGCAAAAGCATCCTGGGTACATCAACTGTGCAAAGCCATATGCTTGCCACACACTTCTCCTTTTTTCTTTGCCAGCCTAGTGCCAGTGTGTGTGCACGTGAATGTGTACATGTGTGTGTTTACAGTGCTGAATAGCTCTCTGGAGAGCTCGCCGACTCCACCAAATTCATCAGCAACCCCGGCAATAACAGCCAAAATATTTTAACACCTGCTCCGCCAAACACATGTAAACACACAGGCAGAATGGCAGGTAATTATCCAGGTGATAATGAATGTGCCTCACATTGTTAAACCTCTCTCAAATATGCTAGTGTGGAATTAAGGAGTAGCGTCGGGTACGCTGCGATAACGTGCCTAACGCTCCGCTTGTGCCACAGCTGTCTCGCACTTGTGTGCACCCACTTTCCCAAAGAAAGTTAGCAAAGGTTTTGTGTTTTCATTACCGTTCATTATTTTTATGCAGCTAATCCTCACCTGTCGTAAAGCAGATGCTGGAAGACCTAGTCTTTCTTGCTCTGATAACATTCTGATGAACTGTGGTGTTGTTTTTAATGGAATAGTTCACTTAACAATTATAATTCTGTCATCATTTACTCACACTCATGTCATTACAAACCTGCAGGACTTTAGTGACTTTGCTTTCAGTGAAACACAAAAAGCAAAATTTTAAATGATGTTCTGAATGATGTGTCAGAAACAGACCGAATATTAAGGGGATAGTTCACCCAAAAATGAAAATAACCCCATGATTTACTCACCCTTAAGCCTTCCTAGGTGTATATGACTTTATTCTTTCAGACAAATGCATTGGGAGTCATATTAAAACATTCCCTGGCTCTTACAAGTTTTATAATGGCAGTGAATGGCTGTTGAGATTTTAAAGTCCAATAAAGTGCATCCATCCAGCATAAAAAGTTCTCCACACGGCACCGGGGGTTTAATAAAGGCCTTCTGAAATGAATCGATACGTTTATGAAAGAAAAATATCCATATTTAAAACTTTAAACCACAATCTCTTGCTTCCGCATGTTTACATATAGTCCACAAAAGAAAATAATAGCTGAATTTATAAAAATGACCTGGTTCAAAAGTTTACATACACTTAATTCTTAATACTGTGTTGTTGCCTAAATGATCCACTGCAGTTTTTTTTGTTTAATGATAGTTGTTCATGAGTTCCTTGTTTGTCCTGAACAGTTAAACTGCCTGCTGTTCTTCAGAAAAATCCTAAAGGTCCTACAAATTCTTTGGTTTTTCAGCATTTTTGTGTATTTGAACCCTTTCCAACAATGACTGTATGATTTTGAGATCCATCTTTTCACACAGAGGACAACTGAGGGACTCATGTGCAACTATTACAGAAGGTTCAAATGCTCACTGATGCTCCAGAAGGAAAAACAATGCATTAAGCAAAGTGTAAACTTTTGTTTTGTTTTTCTTATTTTGCCTAAATATCATATTTTTATTCAGTACTGCCCTTCAGAGGCTACAGAAGATACTTACATGTTTCCCATAAGACAAAATAAGTTAAATTTACAAATTCAAAAAGTTTTCACCCCCCGACTCTTAATGCTCTGATTGTATTTGTCTGAAAGAAGAAAGTCAAATACACGTAAGATGTCTTGAGGGTGATTAAATCACGGGGTCATTTTCATTTTTGGGTGAACTATCCTTTTAAGTTGTTATTCACTGTTAATCTGTTAACTCTTGTGACCAGATCAGTGAGTTAGTGAGTTGAACTCAAGAACTAAATTAGTCTGATTTTTGCAAACAAATCCATTCGCAAAGATTTTGCTAACTGGATCATAGGGCTGCACAATTAATCGAATTTCTAATCGTGATTACAACTACAGATGTCACAATTATCGTTTGTAATCGTTCAAAGGCACAATAACAAAAAAACAATTATGATTTTTGTCATAGTCGTGCAGCCCTACTGGATCAACAAATCATTTAAAAAGATTTGACTCAAAAGAACCATTAATCTACAAATCAGACGTAACTTCTACGGTACTTTCAGGAATTTGTAAATATAAATCCAATGTTTGACTTTAGAAGTCTTGGGACACTTTTATGGTGTTGTTTTGTCTTTTTAAAGATGAAAGCTCCATTTCACATTAGTTTTAACTATGAAAAAGATCAGTCTGGACATTTTCACAAGATCTCATTTTGTCTTTCATAGAAGAAAGAAATGACATGAGAGTGAGTAAATGTAAAAGTAACATGCACTACAGTATCCCATTCACTGTCTGTTCGTTATTCCAACACGTTTTTTTTTAAACATGCTAATTGATGGCACAGCTATTTCGGTGATGTCATTAGAACCAGTGTCGTGCGGACATGTGTCCGGAGTGGGGTACAGAGGGATAATCAGCGCTAGTGCTCCGTCTGAGAAGCAGCCAGGATGATAGCGCCAGTGTCTCCAGGGAGCGAAAGAGAGAGGGTGAAAGAGTGCTGAGATTAGGAGTGTACGCATGGCTGGGCACTGGAGTAATGGTCCTACACATACACACACACAGCCCGAGGAGGAGCCGCCCCAGATAAGATACACACTGCAATCATGTCATGCTCACAGGCTTACCACAACTCACGCACGCCTCCTTACATGCCCAACAGCTGTTAGGAAGTGTGCGTGATTGTGCTGCCTGCTCGACTGGATATTAAAGATGGCATGTAACCGTATGCTGTACGTCTTATAAATAAACAAGCGTTCAATATGAATGTGAAGCAAAACAGTGACAGAGAATAAGAGAAAAAACAACATATTGTTTGTTGTCAAAGGCTTGTAGGATTTTATAAAGGTCTCTGTTTTGTAAATTAATAAAGCTAAATGTAGCTTTTAGGCTAGAAATACAAATACAGACACTTGGCCAACACTGGCAAATAGTCAGACTAACTGAGGTGGTAAGTAACTTCAGAACTCAAGGGGGCGATAAAGTTAACTTTAAATATCTGTGCCATAGTATATGTGTTGTGTGATTATAATTTAGGTAGTTATCTGGAAACACATCAACAGTTGAAGTTGAGTATGTGCATTACCATTTAAAAGTTTAAGGTCAGTTTTTTTTTACTTTAAATGATTCTTTAAAGACTCTTATGCTCTCCAAGGTTGCATTTATTTGACCAAAAACGCATTGAAAATGTAATATTGTGAAATATTTTTACAACTAAAAAACCTGTTTTTTATTTTATTATATTTTAAAAATGTAATTTATTTCTTTGATGGCAAAGCTGAATTTTCAGCAGGCATTATTCCAGTTTTCAGTGTCACATGATCCTTCAGAAATCATTCTAATATGCATTTCCTGGTCCAAAACAGCAGCTAACATTTTTCATTATTAATATTAAAAAGAGTTGTGCTGCTAAATACTTTTTGTGGATACTGTAATACGTTTTCAGGATTCTTTTATGAATAGAAAGTTTTAAAAAATTGGCATTTATGTGAAATAGAATTCTTTTGTAACATTTTAAATGGCTTTACTGTCACTTTTGGTCAATGGAATGCATCCTTGCTTTAAAGTCTACCTTTTTTTATTTCATTTTACTCAACCCTAGATTTTGAATGGTAGTGTACTATTTGGTTTGGGAGATATTTACTGGATTCATGTTTCGTCAAGCTTTTCAGCTGTCTTTGTCCAAACACTCCACAGAGAAAACTAAGGATTAAACTGAAAAATCACAATACATTTTATATTAATTCCCTTATTTAAATATTTTTGACAGCTACTTAAAGTTAAAGGATTAGGTCACTCCTGATATTCCTGAAACTTTCCTGATAATTTACTCACCCCCATGTCATCCAAGATGGTCATGTCTTTCTTTCATTAGTCAAAAAGAAATTTAGGTTTTTGAGAAACTTTCCAGAATTTTTTTTTCCAGATAGTGGACTTCATTGGGGATCAACAGGTTGAAGGTCTAAATTGCAGTTTCAATGCAGTTTCAAATGGCTCTACATGATCCCAGCCGAGGAATAAGGGCCTTATCTAGCAGAACGATTGGTAATTTTCTAAAAAAAATAAAAATTGGTATGCCTTTTAACCACAATTGCTCATCTTGCACTAGCTCTGCATCCATGACTTGACGTAGGCGGAAGTACCGACCCAGTGTTTACAAGGTGAACGTGCAAAGAAAGTCAAGCGCACTTTACGAAAAAAGGTGAAATAACGATGTTGAACGATTGAGGAGAAAATGAGATGGAGTTTTTCCCCCTCCCCTACCTTTTTAAACTGTGGTACACAGGCAAAGAACTAACAACGCGTGACCTTTCCAGCGTGATTAGATAATGAAAGCTGAGCTAGTGCAAGACGAGCATTTGTGGTTAAAACTTGTGGTTTTATTGGAAAATGACTTATTGTTTCGCTAGAAAAGACCCTTATTCATCGGCTGGAAACATGTAGAGCTCTTTGAAGCTGCATTGAAACTGCAATTTGAACCTTCAACCCATTTATCCCCATTGAAATCCACTATATGGAGAAAAATCCTGGAATGTTTTCCTCAGTGCCTTTATATATACAGTGTTAAAAATGTCCTGTGAGCAAAAGAAATACATCTTCTGTGTAAAAGGAAAAAAAATGAGCGAGAGAAATAAAATGAGCAAATGAAAAAAAGAGCAAAAGAAATAAAAATATCTCATGTTTCACTCTTTCTCTCTCTTTGGACTTGACCTTGTTTTAAGAGTTTAGCCTACTCTTACCTACTCTCTCCACCACACACTGCCACTTTAGCAGAGAGAAACATAAGCTAACCTCTCTGCGCTGTGAAGCGCTGACAATCTGATCCCGATTCATGCACATTTATGTCCGCTAGAATCTAGCATTACAAGCAAGCCTTATCTGTAGATAACACGCGGAGGGTTAAACCCAGCCGAGCAGAGGCAGGGGGTTGATCTGGGCGATAGCTACATGGCAGTATGTAATTGGACTAAAGAGTGTGCTAGGGATTATTTTTATTACTTTGAAAAACTGTGACTGAAAACTTGTTCTGGGGCTATTGAGCTTGTGATACGCCATGCGTATCCTCAGGTAGCGTGGCTTTCTTCGGTGCTAAGGAGAATAGAGAGAGAAAGAGAGGATGTTTGTGCTTCTCCGGCTCCTTTTCTTCTCAGCGCCTCTAAAAGATGAAAAGCTTCATGCTGTAAAAGATGCTTTTGACTTTTTTTTTTGGCTTTTTTCCCTTTTCTTCTTATTTAGGGGAGAGATGCTCCTAGGAACTGCATTTTAATCATGTTTGGCTAATAAAGAGAGATTAGAAAATCCTTCACACACACTCAGGGCATTGTCTTGTTGTGTAAAATAGCTTCATTGTTTGATTTCTCTTTTTTGTCTTCACATCAGGTGGATTTTTTTTCTCTCAAGGGTGCTAAGCCATCTTAGTAGCCATCAATGTTTTTTTGTCTAACTATTTTCCTTTTGTAGCCCTGCTTTAAAAAGATCTCAATTTATTCTGGTCCACAAGGTGCCGGGCTCAGTCCCCTCCCAGGATGGCCGGCTGCCGGAAAGCCATATCCTTGCGGATATTTTGGCTTCCTGGCACTTTGAGTGGATACGCGTGATGGTGGTAAGTGCGGTCCGTATGTCCCCGTGTCTCACTTCTATGGCTCATCGTCTGTCACGCCAAGCAGGGTTGTGTGTCGCTCCCTTTCACCTCTCACTTTGTTCTCAGTCACTTTTCCTTCTTTTTCTTGAAGAAATAGCCTGGTGATTAGTGCTTGGTTATTTGCTGGAAACTTCCTACACTTCATAAAATGGGTTGTTCGGTGGGTGCTAATGCTAGGTTGTCTAAATATGGCAAAACACTACTGTCTTTTTCGGGATTGGGTTTTTTTCCATATCGTCTTGGCCTAAAGATAGTGGTGTGCTTTACTAACCATGTGTCTACAGGCGTTCGGGGTGCTCTGGGGCATACATGTTTGTGCTGTCACTAACCTCTTTCAAACCAGCCAGTAAGCCCAACGCGATGGCGTCACTCAGAGAAACTCATTTGCAGCTCGGCTCACGATGAAGAAACACCGAACCTGTGCTGTATAGACAAGGAAAGCAGCTTCCAAGAAGAGGGTTTATGAATGAATTATGAGGGTGTATTGATGTTTGTCTCCGAAGTGGAGGAATGCCATTGCCATTTATATCCTTTTGAGAAGTGCATCCCTCAAGGAAACTTTTGAAATTGAGAATGTCTACATGCACTCAATATAGATGGCATCTCAGCACATTCATAAGTAATAGAGAACTGGGTGTTATTTTGAACTGTCTAGTGTAATGGGACAATAAATTTAGGAGGTAAATAGTTAAAAGGTATGGTAACCTTAGGGATGGGTCATGATGGTTATCTAGTTCAACAACCAGCTAGTTGATTAGTAAGGACCACTAAGTTAACTGGATTTTAAGCCATATATGTTTGGTATTTTTAGCAGCAGTGCATTAATTAGTTCCTATTTTATTTTAGTTTGTTTTATTTTACATTTTTTAGAAGTTAATTTATTTTTTGTAAATTTTCTAATTTTTTTTTATATTCAGGGCAGTATAGAGAATTGACAGGAAGCAAAGTAGGAGAAAGGGGGCGTGCACTGCCCACGAGGCCACAGTCTCTGGCAATGAATGTGTGAAACTACTGTTTCGTATACACTACCAGTCAAAAGTTTTTTTGTTTTTTAAAGAAGTCACTTCTGCTCCCAAAGCCTGCATTTGTTTGATCCAAAGTACAGCAAAAACATTTTGAAATATTTTTACTATTTAAAATAACTGTTTTCTATTTGAATATATTTTAAAATATAATTTATTCCTGTGATCAAAGCTACATTTTCAGCGTCATTACTCCAGTCTTCAGTATCACCTGATCCTTCAGAAATAGTTCTAATAGGCTAATATTCTGTTAACCGTTTATTATAATTTTTTTATTATCAATATTTAAAAGAGGTAAGTACAATTTTTTTCAGGATTCTTTGATGAATAGAAAGATCCAAAGATCAGCAATTATCTGAAAGTGATAAAAAGTAGTACTTTTATGTAGCAAGGATGCTTTAAATTGATCAAAAGTGTCGGTAAAGACATTTATAATGATACAAAAGATTTCTATTTCAGATAAATGCTGTTCTTCTGAACTCTCTAATCATCGGAGAAACCTAAAAAAATTCTACTCAGCTGTTTTCAACGTAATAATATTAATAAAAGTTTTGAGCAGCAAATCAGAATACTAGAATGATTTCTGAAGGATCATGTGACTGGAGTAATGATGCTAAAAATTCAATTTTGAAATCACAGGAATAAATTGCATCTTAAAATATATTCAAATAGAAAACAGTTATTTCGAATAGTAAAAATATTTCAACATTTTGCTGTACTTCGGATCAAACAAATTGCTTGGTGTGCAAAAGAGACTTCTTTAAAATCATTCAAAATCTTACTGTTTAAAAACTTTTGACTGGTAGTGTATCTTTTGCCTTTAAGAAACGTGTCTGAATGGAGTCATGTGAGGACAAGCCTAATTACCTAATTACCTACTGTCTGGTCCACTTTGAAATTCAGTGGTTTTGCACATCCGGAGTGGCTATATTGGTTTGCCTGTTGGTGCCCAGCTTGATGATGTTCCCCAGTTTGACGGCCTCATTTTTGCGAGATGGAGAGGGCAGGGGCGAATCCAGTGCAGTGGCGGGTGGAGCTAATTGTGCTCAATTCATCATCAGGTGGCATCCAGGGACCCAGAGAGGACAGGGCAAGGAGAGCAGGGGGAATGCAAGTGATCTGAGGTGAGGTGAGGAGGGGGGGGGGGGGGGGGG
>JAHKKF010528349.1:24621-37344 GCA_019740295.1 Labeo calbasu
CATCAGAGAGGCTGGAGAACAGGGGCAACTATCAGGTTGACCTTGGGGCTGATGGAGTGCCTTGCCCGCTGGGTGCGGAGGCCTGGGGAGTAATGGCGAAGGTGAACCCGGCTCTCCAGCGGATCCATTAGAGCCTAATGCTGTTGTTTTTAGCAGGGAGCGGTGGGAAGCAGAGGTCGGACGCAAAATAAAGCTTATTCTCCCTGTTTACGCTGTTATTCATCTGCACGTCATGGCACAGGGACGTACCGGGAGCGCAGGGCAATGAGGCACTGGTGTGGAAGCTATTATAGTGCAGTGTTTTGGGTTTTTCTGCTTTTTAAAACTGAGGGCGCTCGCTATAACTAAAACCTTTTTTGTGTCTGATCAGAGAAAGCTAATGTTGGTTACAGTATATATTACAGTGTAGTAACCCTGATAGCACATGTACATCACAGAGACGTCTATTTGCTGTCTGCATTTACATCTGCAAGACGTATTTATTAGAGTGTTTGCTCATCTACAACACATCTATTGGACGTTTCCTATCAGATGTCAAATAGATGTCTATTAGATGTCTTTAAGATGTTCATGATTTAGATTATATGTAAAACATCTTACAAATGCTTTCCAGATCAAGTCATACGTGTGCTATCTGGGAAACAGTTTTCTTGGCGTATTGATTACCATTTGTATAACTGCAAATTCCATGGTTAAACTATGGTAGTGTACTAAAACTACGGTTAATTTGTGGTAGTCTCCACATGGATTGGTTAGCTACAATTCACAGTAAACTAGCACCTTTATATTATCTAGTCCCTGATGACAAAAACTGTTTGGATTGCATGAATTTCCAGAAGCTGGTTGTTTAAGTCTTGCTAGTTTAGCTAAGACGCATGGACAGACCATTTTCAGAAGGTGTGGACTCTTTTTTAATTCGATTGAGTGAATTTTGGTAGAATCACTCCCTGGATTGCCCCATTGGCAATGCACCTGCTTGGAAGGTTCTAGAAATCCTGAAGACCTTGATCAGCTGATTCAGGTTTGTTAAAGGGATAATTCACCCAAAAATGAAAATTCTGCAATAATTTCTCAACCTCATGTCGTTCCAAACCCGTAAGACCTTCGTTCATCTTTGGAACACAAATTAAGATATTTTTGGTGAAATCCAAGAGCTTTCTGACCCTGTATAGACAGTTTCTTCTCTTCCATGTCAGTCTTCAACGAAGGTCTTATGGGTTTGGAATGACATGAGGGTGAGTAATTAATGACAGAATTTTCATTTCATTAACTATCTTTTTATTTGGGTTGGACCTGAACTCTGCAGGGACGTAGGCCGCCTGGAGCAGGATTGGGTGCTCCTGCCATTAACAGTAACACTTTCTTTCTAATTTGATTTAAAAATGATTGAAACCTGCCTTATTAGCACCCAAACACTCAAAATGCACCATTCTGAACAGAATGCTGTTTAGTACCTGCTGAAGAGTCATAGTGACTGTTGTTAGACCTTGGCCCAGAATACAGTCTCCAGAGGGAATGCCATAGTGAAGGCGTATGGATCTCCTGAGAATAGCTCAATAGCTTTTTTGTCGCCTCTGTGGTCACATACTGTTGCTTGGCGTTCAGCATCACACCTATTTTTGGAGCGTCACTAGAGGTTTGAGGGAAGGTAGAACCTAGGGATTTGAGAGGTCAGGATACTACCTCTGAACTTCTGCCACACTTCCAGATGTTTGAACATACTTTGTGTTTGTGAAAAATTCTTGTCTTGTTGTCGTATTATATTATAGTTGTTTTGTTAAATTATCCTGCAAGTTGCCTGGGCCGTAATGTAGTGCTAAAAACACAGAACTGTTGCTGGGTTTCCATCCAAAGTAGTGAATGCAACTTATGCGCAAAATTGGAATATCGCATAAAACATTGCGAATAAGCACCGTTTCCATCCAATGAGTCAAAGAGAACAAAATCCTTACCTCCTGATAAACTGGCATTAAATATCACTAAGAAAAATAGGAGAAGCCACTGAATATAATAATTTTTATATATAATAAATTGCTTGTGCCTCAGAGAGAGAGAACATAATACAATAAATCGGTCATTTATTGTGTTTTTGGTGGCGGATGCCTGCTGTTTGGGAAGCGGTTATACAGAAATACTTGGACGACAGACTTTGCTCAGGCATCTCAGAATGACCATAACATTTCAGATGCTGTACAAAACATGAAGAGATTGGTCTGCTGGTCAGTCACGTTATCCAGTCCCATAACGCAAAGTCACATGACTTTTTTGGTGTGCGTGGACAAACTTATTCGCAAAATTGTTTCCGTTTCCCATTATTTGCAATAACTCTTTTTCGCACAATTAAAAAAACCACCTCAAGTGAGCGTGAAAACTTCTTTGCAGGATTTTATTTTGAATTTCAGCATTTCTATCACCCGTTTATGATGCGATACTTCAAAATCCGCATAAAAACAGGGTGATGGAAACATAACTTGTGACATACTAAGTCTCTGATGGAGACACAGGTTCGGATCTGCACTTGTAAAAAAAATAATAGATTTGAAATGTTTCAGGTCTGTTAACATATTTACTGACATATCACTTGAGAATTACTGATACTGTATAAAAATGATAAAAATGATAAAAAAGTTATAATTTTTTGAAGTAATTCTTGTGCACAATGCACATTTCTTAATATTAAGCATTTAATATGTTTTAATGTCACTGTTGATGAGGATTATGTGATTTTTAAATAATATCATTCTTTACATGCAAAATATTTAAAGTGTACCTAACGTGTACTTGCAATAGTTCCACTTTAGCACAATCAAATATACTTAAGTATATCTTTAGTTGGACTTCAGCACTACTTTCACAAAGTACAAAATTAGTTGTTCCAGTTTAGCAGACTTGAAATATACCAGTTTAGTATACTAAAAGTACAATTGCAAGGTATTTTTATTAAATATACATAATATGTAAATGTATTTGTAATATACTTAGCATGAAACACCATTTCTCTGTTCCTGTTCCATTCCTTCCTTTGCTCTCCTATAAATAAGGCACAGTTCTTTATATGAATTCAGAATAAACTAGATTATTTTATAGGAGAATCAAAGAGAACAGCGTATACACAAACTCTCCGAATACTACTTAAGGAGGTAATTACTGATTTGCTTGATGTTGTATTTGAGGTTGCGTCAAAAGATTTTTTGTTTATATTTACTCGTTAAAAACAGTAATGCGAACGGTTTTCTTTTTGATGTGAAATATTTTTTGGCTTCCAGAATTTGGGATAGCAGTTATTGGGATCAAGCAGGCAGTCAGGGGAGTTTCCGTTTAGTCTGACACACACCTCAAATCTAATTAAACTGCAATTTTAATTAACCTCCCAAAGTGCTCAGACACGAAGACGAGGAACAATTTCATTGACAAGCCTTTCCCTGTACGTCTCTTCCCCCGTCCCATTCATTATGAATAAAGTGCTAATGAACTACTTTTGGAAAATTAATGCACTCGTCTATTTAAAGAAGTTGTTTTTCGTTTCATGTTTTCACTGATAAGAGGTGGGCTCACGTCTGTCTGAGGGGACTCGTCTTGGCTTTATTTGCCATCAGAGGTGTGGAACTCTTTTCCTTGGTGATATCGCTCCCTACTTTCGCCCGTCTGGGTCAGCGCGCCTTTGGCTCGAAATGAGAGAAGACAAACAAATAATACGCGTATCCGGGGAGCGGCCCGGCCCGGGTGAAATGATTTCATTTTCATCTTGATCTCTATCTTATCTGCCTCCTTTGTTCCCCTCACCTTTAGTGCTGCGCAGATCAAAGAATCTTGTTTTCTCTCCCTCCGAACATGCCGAGAGAAGGGCGTGGGTGTGGATTAGGCCCGGCTGGGGGTCCGTCCTCTTGCATTGGGGCTCTGGCTTTGGTGTAAATGAAGTTTGGCGCCCCTGGGACATCGTTCCCCCTCCTGCTGTCGTTAACAAACAAGATATGCCCTCTACGAAGTGACTGTCCTGGTCTGTGCCAACCTCATCAGTCTCCCGCTATGCTGGGTGCCCGTTGCGAAGTAGTGAGAACCTCCTGATGGGACGGCGAGGTGTGAATAGCCTGATGTTGGGAACTGGCTGGAATGGACTTGCCTCTGCTTGCCTGTAGCACTAGCAGCCCTAAGGAGTTTAGTAATGGGGATGCGCCAGGGGGTCCCAGACAGCTGCACTCAGTCCTACGCACTGTTTAATGATAACACTGTTCAAGATGGAAGAGTCTGTTCATTTACTCGCCAGCCAGCGATGTCGCAAAGCTTATTTAACTTAGTGTAACTGAGGTGTTATTTGATTATTCAGGTAATCAGCTTTCCCATTAAGAACGGCACATTCAGATTGAGAACGATGCTTTGAAGATCTTGGTGATGTGGCCTTGTGGTTAAAGGATTGTTTAGAGACTCCCAACAGCATCTGCAGCATTTAAAGTGCAGATTTAAACATTGATGGCTTTAAAGATTAAAGGACAATCGAATGAAATCACGTTTACAGTAAAGCACATGGAGCAAGGAATTCCAGAGGGTTAAAAGCACAATGAGAAGCTCTTTTTATTTAGGCGCTTGTGAATTCTTTCTTATCTAAATCATCTTTTTACTAGTGAGACAAAAATTTCAACCTTGACTAGTTTTACACAAAGTTGTGAATATAACTTTAAATTTGATATAAAATATTAAGTTATATAAAATGTAATATTTCCGTTCGGGGAGAAAAAAATAGTTAGGGCCACATGCTAATCAATTATTAGACAATGATGTGACATTTTTTGTCCTTGACTTTTTTTTTTTCTCTAATACATACATCATTTACATACAGTACATACAATAATCTTCTATAATTAAAATAGAATAGTAATATTAAAATATCACAAAATATAATATTTATTGCATTGTTATTAGTTTTAAATATTTAATTAATATTTGTATATTTCATCAGTATTTACATTATTTATTTATTTTTGTACTGGTAAAGATATTAATAAGCTGTTATTTCCTTAGTAAAAAAAAATGTAATAGATCTAAAATGCATTTATTTTATACTAAATGTAGTTAAAGAGTATTGACATAATTACTGACATATGGCTCGTGACTTACAGAAATGAGAATTGTAATTAAACTTTATTTGGAGTAATACATGTGCTCAATGCACATTTCTTAATATTAAGCCTAAAATATGTTTTAATGTCATTATTGAGAAGGATTGTATGATCTTTAAATAATATTGGTCATTAAATGTACCTAAAGTAGACTTCCACTTTAGCACAATCAGATATACTTAAGTGTATCTTTAGTTGGACTTCAGCACTACTTCCACACAGTTCAAGTACATGAAGTACAAAATTAGCTGTTCCAATTTAGCAGACTTTAAATATATTACAGTTGAACTATAGTTTAGTATACTAAAAGTACAACTGCAGAGTATTTTTATTAAGTACATAATATGTACATATGCCCTCACACTTTTCTTGAAAGTGGTAGTTGTTCAAAACCATGTTAAACAAACATAAATACAAAGCTGAAAGCTTGGCCTGTGTGTCTTAAAATATATTTTTAAAGAATTTCCCTTTCCTTTATCGTGGACACCGCTGTATCTCATTAGCTGTGGTTCCATTACTCTTAAAATTGCGCAAATTGAAATTACGAATTGAAAATACGGCCCATGTCAACACATTCATTTTGCAAAAACATTTTTTTTAACCCTCGCATGAGCTAGTTTTTCAGGCAATTTGATAAAAACTGCAATGGAAACCGTTTTTCTGCATTGACAGGTCACCTGGCGTACTTAAAAGTCACATGATCATTCTTTAATGTACTATAACCTTCAAGAAACACCTCATATGTGACCCTGGACCACAAAACCAAACAGTCATAAGTAGCAGGGGTATATTTGAAACAATAGCCAACAATACATTGTATGGGTCAAAATGATCAATTTTTCTTTTGTGCCAAAAATCATTAGGATATTAAGTAAAGATCATGTTCCATGAAGATGTTTTGTATATTTGTGATAATTTTGCACTGATAAGGGACAACACAAACTACGAAAACTGTTGCATTACATAAACAGTTTATACATAGAAAAAACAGCTATTACAGCTTTGCATAATCTGGGCCTAAATTAAAAAAAAAAATCTTTTATAAACCTGGGCCAAGTTTAAACCAGGAACCAGGCATCACAGCTGGCAAAGGGGCATGTCTGACTTTGACATGTATATATTGCCATTATTATGTAATCAAAATGAAAATTATTATTGCTGGTCTTCACTGATAATGTCAAGTTACTTTAACGTATTTGCACCAAAAAATGATAAGGATTTATGCTGATATGGTCCAAAGCCACACTTTGCCAGGGGTGTTTCCAAACTTTTGGAGGCAGTGTATATCAAAATTTAATATGCCTTGCTAAGAACTTCATCTGGACATCTTTAAAGGCGATTTTCTCAAGATTTAGATTTTTTTTTTTTTTTTTTTTTGCACTCTCAGATTCCAGATTTTCAAATAGTTGTATCATGGCCAAATATTGTCCTGTCATAACAAACCATACATCAGTGGAAAGCTTGTTTATTCAGCTTTCAGATAAATCACATGTATAACCCCTTATTTACACTGCATTACATCGTACATATCAGAAGCGTCCCAGACGCGTCTCTCCATGCTGTTTCACTAAAGACACGCATACGTCTCCTTTGATTTAAATTATTGGCTAGAATGGTGGCTGCGATATGTAAACCTACAAACAGTTTTGTGTAAATCTGTAGCGGAAACCCGGCTACTGACCCTTAAATATTGTTTACAGAACTGCAGTACACTCACGATTGTGTGGTTGTCCTGAAATTGTAATGTACAGCGCCCTGCAGCAGTGCTGATGTTCAGTAGAGTGGGACTCTCTTGCTCGTGTGATATCGCTTAATTCAAACTCTTTATATGTTGACATTATGCGCTAGAAGAGTTCAGATTCGGCTGCACTGTTGGAAGGCACTTTAAACAGAACTGATTTTTGACTAAATATCAATTTCCCTTTGCCCGCTGACATCAAGTGTGCCTCCCGCCGTGCCGCGATGTGTGTCCGCGTACGTGAGGAAGAGGGCCTGAGGTAATGGAATGCCCATGTGTCGCTCCAGCGGCCCACAGCTCAGCCAGGATCCACAGCAGGCTCTTCTGCGGCAGGTTGCTCCTCGGCTCGTAGCGGTGCGATCGTGTTTATGTGTGTGTGAGAGAAGTGCGGAGGAGCAGTGAAAACAAGCCTCTCCCCAGGCTAGTGTTATTCCAACCTCCTGCCTTCCTCAATCCACTTTTGAAGGCAGGAAATCGGAGTTAGCTCATGGTTTGAGGGCCATGTGGTAATGGTTTAGACTGTAGAGACCCATGACCTACACCTCCACCCTCGCTCGCTCGCTCGTCTACACACACACCGATACCTTGTCCCTCAAAGTCTTCTTTTCTCATATAGCGCCCGATACAATGGAGTGTATGTTGGACTTTTGTTTCGGTTGATAACGCAAACCAGATGGGAGTCAAGACAGGGGAGTCTTGTTAAATATTTGCTAAGAAAAATAACCCTGGGACGCGGTCTAATTATATCTATTTGTCTTGTGTGGCTTTTTGGGAAGGCGATGTGGTTATGCAGGCCATATTGGGCTTCATTTTTCAAATGTGGGATCCAGTACAAAGCGTGGGAGATGGATGGGATACTGAGTGTGTGTGTGTGTGTGTGTGTGTGTGTTGAGAGAGTACAGACAGTTTGATCTGGTTTTTCCCGAGACCCATCTTGGTATTATGAACATATTTCTTCATTTTGGGGATTATATACCAGTACCAGTCTCATACATTGCTTCATCTTTAGCATGAGGTGTATGGGCCATCTTATGTGTTTTGAAAACATTTGTTCTACATGCAGAAATAAGTGGTTCTCAGCCGGGGGTCAGGAACTCTAATTTGTCTTAAAATGATGCACATTTAGTTATGTTATCATTAATATTATTTAAAATACTAAAAAGTGGAGATGTACAACATTAAACATAATATCTTTTAGTTTATTTGTTTTTATTACAGCAGAAACACCAGAGGTACATACAGTACAGTATCGGATCAAAGTAGAGGGCCTTGGAATACTGTCAAGTTGAATATTGTCAATTTGTATTGCCATACAAAGAGGGGCCTTGAAGTCAAAAAGGTTGAGAACTACTGGTTTAAAGGCACTTTAAATGTTAAAAGTTTAGATAAGAATAAAATTATAGCTTTTGGTAATACAGTATTTTCAGTTAGATTTTATTTTTGGGTTTTCTTAGTTAAAGTTTAGTAATTTTGTAGTGTGTTTTGTTATTATTATTATGTCATTTTTTTCTAAATGTCCTTATAATTTTGTATTAAGTTTTAGTTTTTAGCTTTTCAAATGATTTAAAATGATGTTCTAGTTATTCTTGTACTTCAGTTTAAACTGAATGAACATTAGAATGGCAACTAGTATTTTTTTTTTTTTTACATAATTTTAATTTATGTTTAATTAAGCTTTTGCAAGTGATGAAAAAGTTATTTTTTAAATGTATTTTTTTGAATGCGTTTAGTTTTAGTTAATGCAAATAAGCCTAAATAATAACCCAGTTGAAGTTTTTGTAATTTTGTAATGTTTTTTTATTATTTTTCATTCATATATTCTGAATGACTTAATAGTTTTTATTAAGTTTTAGTTTTTAGTTTTTTAGATTATTGAATTCTAGTCATTTTTGTACTTCAACTTAAACTGCTAACTAGTAATAAGTAATAGAAATAAAATAACTGTTTGAGATTTAAAAAAAATTATATTCTTAATTTATTTTAATTAATTTTATTGCAGGTAATAAATTTTTAATGTGTTTAGTGTTAGTTAATCAAAAAATAACCCTAAATAATAACCCAGTTAAAGTTGTAGTAATTTTGTAGTGTTTTGCCATTTTTAATTTTTTTTATTTTATTTATTATAGTATTAATATAGTTTTCTTTATTAGGTTTTTGTTTGTAGTTTTTTAGTTCTAGATGTTTTTGTAATTCAGCTTAAACGGAATGAAAACCAAAATGGCACCTATTAATAAGTAATAGAATAAAATAAGATATTTAGATTTTTAAAAATATTTCCATTTACTTTAATTAATTTTATTGCAAGTAATGATTTTTTAAGTGGGTTTAGTTTTAGTTAATTAAAATAACCCTAAATAATAATCCAGGTAAAGTTTTAGTAATTCTGTAGTGTGTTTTGTCATTTTAGTAGGTTTTCTAAATATTTTTATAGTTTTTATTAAATTTTAGTTTTTAATTGTTAAGATTGTTTAGTTCTAGTGATTTTTGTACTTCAGCTTAAACCAAATGAAATTAGAGTGGCATCTAGTAATAATTAATAGAAATAAAATAACAACAATCCTGAACAACAATTTACAAATAATTACAAATAATTTACTCACCCCCTTGTTCATGTCTTTCTGTCTTCAGTCGTAAAGAAATTATGGTTTTTGAGGAAAGCATTTCATGATTTTTCTTCATATAATGGACTTCATTGGTGCCCCGATTTTGAACCTTTCAAAAATGCAGTTTAAATCCAGCTTCAAAGGGCTCTAAATGATCCCAGCCGAGGAAGAAGGGCCTTATCTAGCGAAACGATCTGCCATTTTTTTCGAAAAATAAAAATTTGTGTACTTTTGAAGCACAAAAGCTCGTGTAGCACTGGCTCTGGGATGCGCGTCCACAATGCTACGAATTAGTAACGGGTCTGCTTGAACAATTCTTTCATTTTGAACGAATCTTCAATGTGACTCGGGTAAAACAAGACGTCTCGGGAAGTGATTCGTTCAGTCGCGCATGCGCAACATCCTGTTAGGTTCTGTACTGGAATAAGTTCACCTGTTTTGAGTCTTCGGGTTTTTCAAGTCTTATGGGGCTGTCACATGATGAACGAACGACTCAAACCCGAAAACTTGTCATATAAGAGGTGAGGTGAGCTAATCATAGACTAAAGACCCAGGTAAACAATGAATTAATCTTGTTTCTTATAGCATTATAGTTTTGTCTTGTTTGTAGTGTGATCAACGTTTGTGTAAGCAAGTAACATGTAACATTTTAATTATATTTTGCTAAAATGAACGAAATGACTCAAAAAAAGATTTGTTCATTTTGCTGAACAAAACTCAAAGGTCAGAGTCGGTAAAATGATCTGAACTTCCCATCACTACTATGAATTACATGTAAGTTCATCGTCTGTATACTGAGTATGGCGAAAAACATCTTATTTTCTCCTACAACTTGAGAGGAGCACATCGTTGTACCTTTTTGTTTGTAAACAGCTTTTGACTTACTTGCACTTTCTTAGTCTTTTGCGCATTCGCTTTGTAAACACTGGGTCTGTAATTCCGCCTACGTTCCGTATGATCTTTCGACGTGATTCAATAGTATGTAGCGTCGTGAACGTGCATCCCAGAGCCTGTGCTACACGAGCTTTTTATGCTTAAAAAGTATTCAAAAAATTATTTTACGAAAAAAATGACTGATTGTTGACTGACCCTACTTCCTCGGCTGGGATCGTTTAGAGCCCTTTGAAGCTGCATTTAAACTACATTTTGGAAGTTAAAAATCGGGGCACCAATGAAGTGCATTATATGGAGAAAAATCCTGAAATGCTTTCCTCAAAAACCATAATTTCTTCACGACTGAAGACAAAGACATGAACATCTTGGATGACAAGGGGGTGAATTATTTGTGAATTGTTGTTCTGGAAGTGGACTTCTCCTTTAAGACTTGGAAGAATTAATGATTTTTTTAAATTGATTTAGTTTTAGTTAACGAAAATGACCCTAAATAATAACCCAGACTAACAGACCTTGTTAATATGATTGAAGCTCAGCTTCATCCAGCATGTAAATACGTTAATCGGACTACAATAGTCCTCACTGTTAGGCGCTTGCAGTACCTTTGTCTTTCAAAGCCAACACGTGACGTGTATTTAAAATTTGTGTATAAACTCTGTTTAAATGCAAATAATGTGTAGCGTTCATGCACTTGCATTTCTTTGTAAAGCATAAAAAGATCTTCATAAAGATTGCAATGTGCAGTGACACCAACTTGCTCTATTCCTGCTTTGATTTGCACAGTAGTTTTTGATCCAGAGGTTCAGTAGCTGGTCGGCTCATTGTGGACATGATCCACTGCAGTGACATTTCAATTGATCTCCATGAAAGGCCTGAGGATGGCGACTGAAGTGCTTCCAGATAAACCTGGGCAGGGTTGAGCAGAGGCCTGGAGCTCCCATAAAGCAGACCCGGGGCAAAGGCATAGTGATGCTCGCTGCTGCATGGCAGTGCCCTCTCGCTGGGACCATTTCAGCAGGACATTTCGTTCTTCTTAAGTGCTGCCAGTCCATTTGTGTAGGCCCACCGGAGGGGCACAGCCTGTGTCAGGGTTTGGAAATCTGGACGTAGCTGATTTTTCACATTGCTAATAGGCCAGGATTTCTGTTTTTCTCTTCAAATGGTTGACCGATAGAAGAAAATGGACAGAACTGTACAAATGTAGTGTCTTTTTGGAATAGTTCACCCAAAATGACAATTCCGCCATTGCTTGCTTCATTCCAAACATTTATGACTAAGGTGTTTTCAGTACGTCCAAGCTGCTCTGTCAAAAAAAAACATGGTTGGAATGGCAAGAGGATGAGCAAATAATGACAGGATTTTTATTTTTTAAGGGTTAAGGTGAGTGTGGAAGTGTACATGTGTGTGTGTGTCTCAGCACATCAATGCACTACAATAGTCTTTGTCTGTGTGTCCACACTCAGTCACTACATTCTGTGTCAGCCCAACTGTTGCATGACTGTTCTTATTGTCAGAATAAAATCAGAGCCTTTTGACTGTGGAAACATTAAACCGACGCCTACTTTTGAGGTTTTTGTGGCCCGTTTTTTAAGTTGAAGGCCATCAAAAGTTGAAAAGAAAAGCTTTTTGGTGCTCATAGTAATGATGGTGGTGATGGCCGCAATGATGTCACCCATTGTAAAACCTGGTTACCCAACATAGCTAGTTCTCTCTGAAGAAAGTATTAGAATAAATATTCTTCTCTTTATTGATACACAAAGCGTGATTAATTTCAAACATGTTTATTGCAGCATGGAGAACTTGGAAAGAGAGAGAAAGCTCACCAAGCCTTTGATGCTCCTCATGCTCTTTCAGCTGTGTGGAAATGCATTTGCCCAGCCTCTCTCTCTCTCTCTCCCTCTCTGTCTTTTTCTCTCCCTCTCATTCTTTCAGGACTCAGAGAGAAAGGGTTTCATGAATAAGCTGTATGCCATTCAGGATGTGTGTATCAGTGTGCAGAATGCTCTGGATGAAGTGGCCTCCTATGGTGAGAGGATAAAGAAGTAAGTCTCAGCTCTCGCTGCTTGTGCCTGAGCAGACACGTGGGCACCGCCGTGCCAACCTCTGTCACATCTTACTCAGCCTGTTAAACAAACAAAAACACGCACATGCTTACACTGCAAAAAAAAAAAAAAAAAAAAATCATTTTCTTAATCACTGTTTTTGTCTTGTTTTCCAGTGGAATGTCTAAACATCCTTAACCAAATTTACGTAAAAAGCAAAACTTGCTTTGAGAGAAAGTACAGTACCATTAAAAGTAACATTTGTTATGCAATATTTACTTTAACTCAGCAAGGACACATTGAATAGATTACAAGTGACAATAAAAAAAAAA
>JAHKKF010528350.1:0-10213 GCA_019740295.1 Labeo calbasu
TAAAAATTCAACTAACACTCCCTCCACTAACATGGGGTATTTTGGCATTTTTAGAAACCCCTCACTTTCAAACATCATTGTACAGTTATCAAAAATTTCATTGTTCAAATCGGAAACGCTGAAACATATGCAAGCTTATTCTTCATTGCAGAGAGCAGTATGTCAAATTAGAGACACACAAAGAAATGCAAGCTTTTTCTTCATTGCAGAGAGCAGTGTTTACATGTGTATGTGTGTGTGTGTGTGTGATATTAAAAGATGTTCACTTCCCTGCACTGTAGCTGTCGGCTGCTCGCCCGGGACCCCTCCTCCCTGCTCTCCGTCTTTCTTGCTTCAGTCTACTTCTTGATTTTGCTGGTGTTCTGGACATTCTCGGACCCAGTGACCATCCTTCTTGCACAATCGGCATTTGCTGCATTCTCTGGTCAGATGATCATCAGTCCCACAGGTCACACAACCCCGTTGCTTTGGGTTTCTTTCAGTCCAGCTTGAGGGTCTTCCGCCCCGTCCTTTCCCTCTCCCCCCCTCATCTGTTGGTTTCGGGGAGCCGAATAGCCTCCCGGTCTTGACACAGCCTGCCCTAAGGCTAGCTGTAAGTCTTTGTCAGTCTTTGCTCTCGCTCTTTCTTTCTTTGTCGTTTGTTGTTCTTCAGCGTGCAGAGCATGTGCTAAAATAGCAGTCAGTCGTCCGTTCTTCCACTCGATGTAGTTGCCCTTCACTGCTTGTGCAATTTCTGGTCTCAATCCGTTCAGAAACCAGCTTCACAGGTGGCACTCCCAGGTGCCGTTTCCCCTGTCGTCGGGCTCATCCAAGCCACTGTGTTTGTTGAAGGTCTCGTACAGTCGATGATAATAGTCTTGAACAGACTCCTCTCTGGTCTGGCAGCAATTGCCGATCCTTGATGTGTCCACACGTGCTGGAAAAGCTACTTTTATAGCCTCAGCCAGCTCCGCAACAGATGTACAGTAGTTTGCGTTAGTTTCATCAGTCCAGTTGCTGCTCACTCTACGATAATCTTCCCCTCGCAGCTTCCCACTCACAGTCCAAGGTCTAAAGACCATCACCCCATCAGGCCGTGAAACTTCGACCATTGGGGCTGTTATGCTCACATTTCCTTTCTTGACGGTGTTTCTTGTCTTTCTTTTCTTTGTTGGGGGAAGTCTGCGTGTCCTTTCCTCGACGGCCTCTTCGTTGGGGGTTTCGGAAATCATTTCGGGGTCTTCTTCTTCCTCTTGCCCTCCAGCTGCTGCCGCCTGTGGATGCGGTGCTATTGGTACTGCTGATGGTACTGCCGGTCTCGCTGGCAGGGGTGGTGCTCTTGCTGGTGGTGCTATTGGTCTTCTTGGTGGAGAGCAGTCGAGATCAGGGTCCACTTTTAGGGCTTGCAGCTCAGCCACGGGATAGTGATGATACGGCGGTGGTACATTTGGGGAAATAAACACATCAAAGGAGTTAGTGGATCTATGTGTTGCAGTTACTTTTTCTTCACATTCTTCCTTTTCCGTTCCTTTTTCATCCCTATATGCCAGTTCTTTCTGCATCGCCTTTCTTTCCCTCTTATCAGCCTCTCTTATCCAACAATCCACTGCCTGCTCACATTTCTCACACACATGCTTCGCACAACACCCTTTCTGTTTCTCACTCCCTTCCTCAACTGACTCCTTTACTACCCTCAATCTTGTAGCACTCAAGGTACCTTCTTTCGGAAAATCATGATATTTAACCAACGTATCCATATCTTGCATGCATTTTTGGCCATATAATTTCCTCATTTGATGAAATACCGGTGTATCCTGTTTAGTGAGTTTACTCCGGGATTTCCCCATAATGGCTTCCTTTTCCCCGTGGGCTCCCGTCGGCACCTATACTCTATCTGTCGGACGTCTCCAACAGATCCGACTTATATCCTCAAGTCGGCCAGGCGGAATGCACCCTGCACCCCGATTAATTACCCGCACACCTTTTCCATTCCTTCAAAATGTACTTCTTGTGTCGTACTTGCTCACGTGATCTCAATTTCCTGAAAATGTTTTGACCACGCTTGCTTTCCTCACACAATTTTCTTTTTCTACAGAATCAATCCGTTGTGCTGTATTCCCATGATTCTAATTTCCCCTTGAAATTATCTCTAATCACGTTGCCCACAGAATCGGACCAGCCACTATGGTTCGTCCACCTTTTTTTTTTTTTTTTTTTCCTTTTTTTATTAACCCCAATTCTAATAACACCAATTCTAATTTCAAAACCAAATTCTGTTAGAATATCTTGATCTGTCTCTTACCGGAGAGTTCTGATGCCACCTGGGTTTGTTTGCTGATTCCAGTGGTGTCCCTCCTGGGCCCTGGCGGTCAGTCCCTCATCCCTTAATCTAGACGGGGTAGGGCTGCGACTTCTAAGTCCAGGATGATCAATCACCGTCCGCTCTTGGGTCCAAAAGGCACATCCAAGGAATCCCACTTCTGACACCAAATTGTTGTAGCAAAATAAAACCGACTCTCACCAAAGTATGAGACAAACTCAGTCAAATGTCTTTTATAAATTTATTCTTTGCAAAGAAGGTCAGACAGTCATACAGAAACACAGGTTACTGCAGAGTGCGACCCAGAAGGGAGGGCTCACTCCAACTTATATCTCTTCCCTAGCCTTCAAGGTTACATCTCCTAAACGGTAACTTTCCACACATAGTAAGAAACAGACAAATACAATCTGCTATGTCATACTCCCAAGAATCAAATCTTTATATTTAGGGCCCTAATACCCTTCTCTTATGTCATTCTTATAGCAGGTTTAAATAAAGCAGACCCTTACACAATATTCCATAAGCACATAGATGAGTAAAATAAATTTTTCTTTCACACCTGCAACATTTATAAATGGGTTGTTGAGTACTATTAGCCCAATTCTGTAAGATCAATTGCAGTCTGTTTTTTTTTTAATTGTTCTGTTTAAACTTTATTTTGTTCTGAATTTTTAAAAAATAATTTAAAAAATGCCTTTAAAGTAGTGAATTGTATCTTTAAATCAAACTTTTAAGAAGATATCCATCCATTCTATTATCCAAACTGCTTTCTACTTATTGGGTTAGGGAGCTGGATCCTAACCCAGCATCTTGAGCCACAGGTGGGGAAACTCCCTGGATGAATGGCCAGTCCATCACAATGTTCACATAAAGATTTAAAGTCTTTTTATTGAACTTATTTTCCTTTGATATAACATAAGGTGAAATTGTTCAGTTTTACTTGAGCATAATCAGAGTTTAACTCCATGTGGTTCAATTTACCACTAACTTTTTTTTTTTTTTTTGGAAGCATTTTATTTTACATACAAGTAATTATTCTCAAAGATGCACCACATCCTAACTGAGTACTGTCATGTGCACGCTTTAAAAACGCATGTAAAAACTAGCTCAACACACCCAGCTCTCCCCATATATATATACAGTAGTCAGCATATGAAGTAGATCAAACACTTTCAAAGTTGTCCTAAAACCAAAACAATACCCATTCTTGTCTGAGGACAATTTTGATGAACTTTTTTGATCCACTTCAAATGTTGACTACTGTATATATAATACAAAAATACATATCTCAATTGTGAATTATGTCTGTTTATATATATCTAAACATAACACTTCTCATTTAAACCCAAAAAGTTTTATTTTGGTCTCATCCATCCACAAAACATTTCTCCAATAGCCCTCTGACTTGTCCACATGATCTTTAGTTTTTTTCTCCTTGCAACTCTGCCATTCATACCATGGTGGTTCAGTGTTCTCCTGGTGATGGACTCATAAACATTAATATTAACCAATGTGACCAACCAAGGCCTTTATGCACTTAAAAGTTACCCTGAGGTCCTTTGCAACCTTGCAGACTATTGCAAGTCTTGCTTTGGAGTGACCTTTGTTGGTCGACCACTCCTACTCCAACTCCTTCACATCTGAACAAATGGACTCTAATTTCACTTTAAAATTAACTGCTAATCCTGGAGATTCACATACTTTTGCAATGTATTTTCATCTCATTTGTTTGTTTGGGTTCTCTTTGTCAACTTTCAGGACTTGTGACTTGTTGGGTCATATTTATGCAGAAATACAGAAAAATCTATACATACACACATATACATAAACATACATATGCACATACATATATACACACACACATATACATATATACAGTGTATATATATATATATATATATATGTATGTGTGTGTGTGTGTGTATATGTATGTCTTTATGTATATATGTATGTATATGTATATGTGTGTGTATATATATATAGTTGCCATTTAGCTCAAAATTGAAATGTATATAAACAATTAATTAATTACAATTATTTATATCAGCTGCCAGTAGTAACTGTAGCAGGATTAATTTTCCGTCAACTAATCTGTTCCTCCAGCAAACATTCAGTATAATTTTTATATCAGCTCTAAGAAAGGATATTTTCTTGGCCACAGTAAAGTACCATTGCATTAGAGCATGTAACTTGAATCGGAATCGTAAAGGGACATTAATTTTGCAAGGCAGAATCAGAATCAAAACTCATGTAATTTGTGCACAAGAGTTTTATTAACGAAGGACTAACACATAACTAATCTAAACAAACAACATGAAATCATTCGTACATGGGGAAATGGTCAGTAGGGATGTAACGATTGCCGGTTTGACGATAAATCATGACAAAATTCCCCACAGTTAGTATTACCGGTTCGTATTTTAATCATTATTAAAACCGTATTTGATTACCGCGATTTGAACAACTGATGATAAATGAATACTGTGCAGCATGAAGCACAGTTTCAAGTAACAGTCTCATTTGCGCACGGCACGCAGAGTAGTTTCGTTTTGTGTGAAAAGACTAGTTTCGGATGTTTTAAAAGAGTGCTAAGGACATATGCGCTAATCCCCACGGAAATAGTCGAGCACCCACGGAAAAACACCAGATAGTCTCCGTTCATTTTAAGCAATAAGAAATGCATTGCAGCTTTTGCGACTTTATTCTCGTTTTCATAGTTCATTTGAAGCCGTTTTTGACGTTATTTTAATGGTAAATGTCAAGAGTGCATAATTCTATGAGAGGTTGCCAGCAGGGATCCTCCCGGCTTGCAGCGGGCTTCCTCTCCTATATATATAGTGATCATTGCTTTGCGCTCCCTCAGATATTACGTGCGCGCCCTCAAACATTATCCTGTGTACGCGCGAATAAGTACGTATTGTAATCAGGTATTTATTAAATCAATTTATTTAGTGAAACGCAACCCTTAAAGAAAGAACATTTGTATTATTTGGTAACTAATGTATTTGCAGTCTGTACATTTCACTTCGCAAATGGGGGTTGGGCACCCACCGGCAGAAACATAAATCGGGAATTATAATGAATATATGAATTAATTCATTATATGAATGTACCTCTGAAGGTTCTGACTGTCTTCAGAAAAGATTCGGTGGCATTTTGTTTTCACCTTCGCTCCATGTAATATCTAAAGTAGTGTTCATGACACAATGCTGCTTTATCCACGGAGTTCACGGAAACGGCTGTAATTCAGCTTTTCCATAAGCGCCATCTAGTGTCATACAGTGGATTTACAGAGACCTACATTTACATTCAGCTTGTGTGCCGTTTTTGTCTGGCCAAAAAACGGACCGAATTTGCATGCCCTGCTGTAGCATGTAGTGGATTCTACACATTTAAACAATTCAGACCAGTTATCTAAATTCTTTATGGAACAGATAAATAGCATATAATAATTTATTAAATCAATTATCATCTTGACTTAACCCTTTTCTTTATTTAAAGGCTGAAATGTGAGGTTTATCTTTTTATGAACCTTTTTCACAGCTTTATTTGAAATGTTACATTCGATATTTGAACATGCTATTAGTTAAACTGTTGTAGTTAAACTGTTGTCAGTCATATTGTCATTTAAAATCCGGACATCATTGGTACGCTACTGTTGTTGTTTGAGTGATTATGCAAACAAAAAGTCATTTTATTTGCTGTTTGTTGATTTTAAATATAAAACTTGGTGAAGTGATTTGTGTGTCAGTATATTTTAAACATTTTCAGTACATTTTAACAATACCGTGATAATACTGATAACCATGATCGTTTTGGTTACTATAATCGTGATCAGAAATTTTCATACCGTTACATCCCTAATGGTCAGTGAAAAGTGAAGAACCAAGAGCTGAGAGGGACCCAGCTGAAGTCCTGTGGTCTTTGGGGAATGGAAAGACAAGGCTGCAAGGCCTGGCGCACGCTTAAGGAAGTCCCGACGAGTTCTAGCTCATCCTCCTCATCCTCTTAGGTTCTAAAAGAACTCATGTGAGAAACGAGTGAAGCAGCTAAAAACGCGACCAAGAGAAATGTCTGTTTGAGGACATTTCCATGAAAATGAATTCCAGGGTTGAATAAAAATATCTGGCTCTTTGTGGTCGAGAGCCACAGCTCTATAGGTTAGGGCCGGTCAGGCCCGCCCTGTGCCTGCTCCGGCTCCCGCTCCCCCTCCCCGTGGGTTCCTCCACATGGGCAGCAATCGGAGGATTTATGCAGAAGACAGCGAAGAGAGAAGAGCGAGAGGGGAAGAAGAGAGAGATGCATTTAAGGCCTCTGGAGGCTGTTCCTCCAGGAGGTCCAAACACCAATGGTAACCTTTACCTTTGGAGGGAAAGTTCACGACTCTTTGTCTGCGAGTATGGTATTTTGCATATGTAATTCGATTGGGTGTTGATGCAAAAACTACTAAGGATTTTTAAAACACTAATATGTTGCAAAGGTACTAACATATAATAAACACCATCATTTAGATGATCAAAATACAAATTCAAAGAGACCAAACATGCCATAGGTAAGTTATACTACACTAGAGATCTATCATAACAAATGCATACAACAGAATACAATGAAAAACACAAAACTACAAGGCAATAACAGTAAAACGATACACAATGACCTGGGGCTATGTGTGATGGGAAGGTCAAGGATAGGTTTGTCCGTGAATGAATAGGAAAGAGTCTATTTCTATAGGCATTGTGTCTTTCCTATGGGCAAATGTAGCATGGGCAAATGTGCATTCCTTTGGGGCAATAAAACCCATATTATCAGATGGTCGCCCTGGCAACTGAGCCCTTTTGGGGTGTTAGTTGCTTTGGGGGTGGGGGTTGTCTCCAGAACTCCAGCATATAGCTAGCTTGTTGGTTTTAAAGATTACTTGTTAAATGTAACAAATAACTATGTCTGATTGGTCCAGATGCTACCATGCATACATGCATACATACATGCATGCATACATACATAAATACATACATATATATATATATATATATATATATATACACACATGCATCACATCACTGATGTGTTCACCGTCTATTTGATTACAGACATTAACTGATTTTTACTGTATGTGTACATCAACTTGTACATGTACATCAACTTGACAGTCACCTCTGATAACCTACTACTATATAGATTGTATTTTTTTTTCTGTAAAGGAGCTTTGCAACGATTTATATTGTGAAAAGCACTATACAAATAAACTTGAACTAAATTGAATAAAAGTAGAGAAAAATAAATCTATGGTCTGAGGGAGCAAATTGACATCTACGTCCTCTTTTACATCAATACCAGCTTGTTTGTACAGACATGAAAAAAACAACACAGAGTGAATGATATCCAGCGAAGCTTTATTGCAGTCATTTCATAATACTTAGATCTCTTTTTTTTTTTTTTTTAAACAAAGAATTTCAAACTTATCGCTAAAAACAAACTAAGAAAATAAGTCAAAAACAGGCAGAAATCTGGGCACATCACCAGCATTTTATTAAACATAATCTGCACAAGCAATCTAAAAGAGCTCAATTACTTGTACTCCGTACATGCCCAAATCTTCAGATTGTTTGGAAGTTTTAAGCACTTGAAGACTTCCCTCAATTTTGCCCAGTTCAGCATACAGTTTTACCTGAAAAGGGTTGCAAGAAATGTTATATTGTAATTTGAGCTTTATAAAATAAAACGCGTTGTCATTTTTTATAAGGAATAAGGAACATGCCCTACCTGTGATCTCACAAACTTGTGAAGATCAGAGACTAATCTTTTGGCTTCGGGTGCCACAGCCAAGACAGTGAAATGAGCATCTAATAGTAAACAAACCCAGTCTATGATCTTAAAAAAAAAAAAAAAAAAACACTTTAGAGAGATTCAAAACCCAACAATAGTTAATGTTTAAAATAATATTCACAGTCTGGTAACAGACCTGAGAAATACTTGGGGTCCGTAAATCTTGGATATGTTTGTGGGCATCATGAGAATATTTAAAATAAAGGAACCTTAGATACTGTAAAAAGACCTAAAACAACAACAACAACAACAACAACAACGTGAATTAAGAACAGGTCATCAAAAACTGTATTCTTTCCAATGGGCCTATAACAAAGTTAGTAAGGTATCTACCTCTGTACCACAATTTGGGGGACAAAATAACAGGACACTGTAAACCCAACATAGGCTAGATGTGTTATTTTGTCAGATACTTACTATGACCTGTGGAACCGTGAGATCTTTTAGATGTGGCAGCAGGGGTCTGTCACTGTATGCTGTCTGCAGAACCTCATTTCTATCAGTCAAGTTAAAGAAAACATGCAACCAGAACACAAAAAAGGCAAAAGTTTTTCTTCTTCATTTTTTTTTTTTATAAACCAGTAAGGGTGAAGGATACAGAAGGGCACCTTTGTGTAACCCCACAGGACAGCTCATATCCAGTAACAAGGGATCTCTTTGTAGCTTGTTGACAGGGGTTTCAGAGACATCACTCTCTAGTGCAGTGGGGCAAATGCCGTTCAACTGCCCACCCTCCTCATCTGAACGACTCTGTGCCTGAGTCAGCTCTTTCATGAACAATACACTGCCTGTGTCAAGATTCACAGTCTCCATCTCAGAGTCTGGAGTACTGGTCAGACAAATGATTAAAAACAAAACAAACAAAAAAAAAAACCATCAGTTATTTTCAAAAGGCATTTGTGCAATAAAACTAAAACAACAACAAAAAGCTTAGTGTTTCTAGGTTACCGTATTCTCCCAAAAATAATTTGCACCTTAGTATAATTTTCACCAGGACAAAATTGCATTGTTGAATCGATGTACAAGTTGCATGACGCATGCTAATACATACAGAAATAAGGTAAACTATTGGTAAATTAAATATTTACAAACACTATGAACAGTATAATGGCACTCATTATAAATAACATTTAGCCTATTGTAAAGGCCATGGGTGACATTTGACTCTTGAGTCAGGGGGCGCAAGAAAAAAAAAGAGGGAAAAAAATTCGGGCCAATTTGCACGTCATAGTTCACGTTCTTCAGGCCTGTTTTAGGCTGCTTCTTATTTTTATATTTTAGCCATCCACCAAATATGGTGATGGAAAAAAAAAATCTGCGCCGGTGGAAACAGCACGAGACTTCACTTTTGCTGTCAATTTCGAGACTGGCTCGGAAAGCGTTTAGTGTCTCTGTCAGCAGCAGCGAGCGCGCCTTCATATTGTGAGTGCACACAAATAAAACTAGACCCTTTACCCTTTTTGGAATGATGTATTATGATTTCCACTGAAAAAAAATGCAAGTGATCGCACTGGCGCCTCCATAGCGGCTGTCCTGCAAAGTGGCTTTAGCTTCCACTCTCCGCACAAATGACAGGATATGCGCCTAATAGCACACATTTATCTAGGTCTAACGTTTAAACTAACGTTTTATACTTGAACTGTTTTATATCTATAGATATTTTATTTTAGGCAAGTCGTGAAGATTTAAGAAGGCAAAATTGATCAAACCGACTACGATCTTCCCGAAACATTGCAATGTATAAAACGAACGTTTCTTACAAATTCTGAACGCATTATAGCCTAAAAGTAAGCTTGCTCACTTTATTAATACATAAAAGCACCACTCATCTCAGTTCATTGCGATCTCACAAGTTCTGTTATAATCAATAAAGCTCTCTATAAACTACGTAATGAATCTCTTATTTACAATGTTAGTTAGTAATGAGATGATTAACAGGCGCGCAAAACTGCACTTGAAAAAAAAAAAAAATGGTAGGGTATTTAGCACTGTCTAGTACAGGGGTGCTCAATCCTGCTCCTGGAGATCTACCTTCCTGCAGAGTTCAGCTCCAACCCTGATCGAACACACCTGAACCAACTAATTAGGATC
>JAHKKF010528352.1:0-17215 GCA_019740295.1 Labeo calbasu
GAAAGTAGAGGAAAAACTGAGAAGAGAAGAAGAGGAGAGACAGAAAGTAGAGGAAAAACGGAGAAGAGAAGAAGAGGAGAGACAGAAAGTAGAGGAAAAACTGAGAAGAGAAGAAGAGGAGAGACAAAAATTAGAGGAAAAACTGAGAAGAGAAGAAGAGGAGAGACAAAAATTAGAGGAAAAACTGAGAAGAGAAGAAGAGGAGAGACAGAAAGTAGAGGAAAAACTGAGAAGAGCAGAGGAGAAAAAATCAAAAGGTAAGTCTAATAAACTTTAGTCCAGCTGATGATTGCACAAATACTTATTTTATACCCTCACCTGTTACCAATTCACTTGTTTATTGTTGCATGTTGAATGGTGTAACATGAATATTATATACTCTTTTCACTTTTTTGCCTCAGTCTGATTTTTTGAGTGTTACAGGCTTCAAATTCAAAATTAGTTTATATTTACAAAATTCAATCAAGTGGTCATCCAAAACATTAAAAGTAATTTGTACTTATGTCAGTTAAAAAAATATTCAAGATCATTAACAAATCACATATTGTTGTTCTTATTGCAATTTACAAAATGTCCCAATGTTTTTGGAAATGGGGTTGTGTATTTATTTCTAAAACAAATAAATAAAATAGAAATAAAATGTCTGTTTCTTCTGGGCTAACTTCCCATATGGAAGGTTAGGAAAGCTAAAAAAAAAAAAATAATAATCCCCATCCCCAAGGCCAATCAACTGGCTAATGACCCACAACACAGCCATCAACACCCTCCCTCTCCCTCCCCCTACTGTTTCTCAGCCTGCCCTTAAGATCTGTGAAGATGATGTTTGCAAAGTCTTCAGGAAGCAGAATAAGGATAAGGAAAGCCAAAGGCCCAGACGGTGTCTCTCCAGCCTGCCTTAAAGCCGGTGCTGTCCAGCTATCATCCATCTTCACATTGATCTTCAACAGATCTCTGGAGTTGTGTATAGTCCCATCCTGCTTCAAACACTCCACCATCATCCCTGTACCCAAGAAACCAAAAATCACAGGACCTAATGACTTCAGACCTGTTGCTTTAACATCTGTGGCCATGAAGTCATTTGGGAGTCATTGGTGTTGGCATACTTGAAGGACATTACTGGACCCTTGCTGGACCCCCTGCAGTTTGCTTACCGAGCAAACAAGTCTGTGGATGATGCAGTCAATATGGGACTGCACTACATCCTTCAACATCTGGACAAACCAGGGACCTATGCAAGGATCTTGTTTGTGGACTTCAGCTCTGCTTTCAACACCATCATCCCAGATATCCTTCAGAATAAACTGTCACAGCTCTCTGTACCCACCTCCATCTGTCAGTGGATCACCAGCTTCCTGACAGACAGTCAGCAGCTAGTGAGGCTGGGAAAACTCACATCCGGCACCCGCACCATCAGCACTGGAGCTCCCCAGGGCTGCGTTCTCTCCCCACTGCTCTTCTCCCTCTACACAAATGACTCTAAAGACCCCTCTGTCAAGCTCCTGAAGTTTGCAGATGACACCACTGTCATCAGTCTCATCCAGGACCGCGACGAGTCTGCTTACAGACAGGAGGTTGAGCAGCTGTCTCTCCGGTGCAGTCACAACAACCTGGAGCTCAACACGCTCAAAACTGTAGAGATGACGGTGGATTTCCGAAGAAACCCTCCTGCACTCACCCCTCTCACCATCATGAACAGCACTGTGGCTGCAGTGGACTCGTTCAATTTCCTAGGAACTAACATCTCTCAGGATCTTAAGTGGGACATTCACATTGACTCCACTGTGAAAAAAGCCCAGCAGAGGTTGTACTTCATCAACTGAAAAAGTTCAATCTACCACAGGCACTGATGACACAGTTTTACTCAGCTGTTATCGAGTCAGTTCTGTGCTCTTCTGTAACTGTCTGGTTTGGATCAGCCAGCAAATCAGATATAAGAAGACTGCAATGGACTGTTAGGACAGCTGAAAGGATAACTGTAGCTTGTACAACTCCAGAGTGAAGAAACGGGCAGGAAACATCATCACAGACCCCTCTCACCCCAGACACAAACTTCTCCCCTCAGGCAGATGCTACAGATCTCTGAGCACTAGAACATCTAGGCATAAAAACAGTTTTTCCCCCATGCCATCTCCAGCATAAACAGCTAAAACATGAATCATTACCTGTGTTCTGCAATTCATTTCTGTAATTTTTCTCCATCTCTAATTATTGCCTCTTTCTTTAGTATCATTATGTAAATACATATGCACATTTCTTTATTTATACAGCTGTATATAGAGTAAATAATGCACAAATCTGTACATACATTTTCTGTCCCAGATTCATACACATTATTATTTAAGTCTTTATTTAAATGTTTTTCTCTTTTCATGTTAGATATGTATGTATGTATGTATGTACCAGGAACACCTTAAAAAACTAATTCTTTGTGTGTTTGCGCACACCTGGCAAATAAAGCTAATTCTGATTCTGATATTCTAGCTAGACACAGAATTTGGTGGCATGATACTGCATATGTTGTTTACTTCTCTTCGACAAAATGCTTATGCTACTCATTGTAAACTGCTTTGGATTAAAGAGTCTGCTAAATGACTAAATGTAGGCCTACATGTAAATGTATTAAGATGCATCTGATCACTAGTGGTCTTCTAAGACACATTTCTGTTTTCACCTAAGCACACTTAAATGTGTCACTTGTGAACATGTGTTTCTGATTTTAAGGGGAATGTCTCTGATTTCATGACGACATTCATTCATCATTCAATACTGTATGATGTGTTACTGCATGATAATTACCACAAAACTTCATACAACAAAGTGCAAAAAGTGCATTGTTTGTTCCAGATGCAGCTCATATACGTACAAGAACAACATTTCAAGCAGGATTCTCTGTTATGTCACCAAGACAAATTCTTGTGTGTGTAAACACACAGCGATAGCAATAAAGCCCTTTTTTTTATTTTTGATGTTTTGATTTCTGATTTAGACACTTAGACAAGAAAGTCCTTGTGTCCCCCAGTCTGTATATAACCTTTATATGCCTATATGTTAACTCTCTAGTTCATGCTTCCATTTAAAAAGCTTTAATATTAAATCACTTTGTTGAATTTTGAAGGATACGTCGGATTAAGAAATCAGGGCGCTACGTGCTATTTGAACTCAGTGCTGCAGCCACTTTTCATGACAGAAGATTTCAGGAAAACAGTGGAAAGGTGAGATTTTTTTTCCCCATTGTATTGGTATGCTACTAAATAGAATATTCAGTTATAAGTGCTCTGTTTTTCAGGTTGTTCAAACCAATTGATGTTCACATGGCACAATTATTTATTGATTTAAAGTCTCCAAAGCGAAACGCTGCCACCACTGAGAGAATCACATCTGAACTAAACATTGATAGTAAGGATTATATTTGTCATTCACACATAAACATTTGAAATGAAAATGTGATCAAATTTCATGGTGAATTTAATGTTTACATAAAAAAATAATATTGTTATTCTATTATTGTCTTAAAAGTGTGAATATTATTATTTTAAGTTGGAGAGCAGCAGGATGCAGCAGAATATTTCCAGAAGATAATGAACATGGTGAATCCAGAGATGTCTAAGGTGTTCAGACCCTACAAATAATATTCTAATCTTTATTAAAAGTGTTTTGGCTAGATTGTGCTATATGTTTGATTTTACATGGCTGATGTTAAAAAATAATGGACAATGTAAATCTAAAGAAATATTGTGTTGAATGAAATGGTTATGGACATCTTTTGGTTAAAAATCTAACATACAAAACAGAAATATGGAATAATGTCAGCTTACACAAACATCTTTTTTTAGATATACCAGGGACAGCTGATCCACAGAACCATGTGTAAAAACCCAGGAAAGGAGCATCCACTTGTAACACGTCATGAATCGTTTTACATTATTCCCATCTGTATGGAAACGTTTGGCATGGATTCTCCCATAAACATGGTAAATATTTTCAGAGGAGTAATACTTATGCCACTCCAAAACTTCTACTAAACTTCACTGTCCAACATATTAAGGAGCTTGTAAATATCATATTTATTCAGACATTACATTTAACTGCATCATGTATCGGATGTCCAAATAAATGTTTATTCATCCATTAATTTTTGGATTCTAGTAAAATAAATAAATAAATAAATAATAAATAAATACAGAAATACATGCATGCATACATACATACATCAATACCGGCACTGTTTATTATTATTATTTCAGCAAAGCTGTTTTGATTCATATTTTGAGCCGATCAAGACATGTGAAGATGACCGAGTGAAATGTCCAACTTGCAAAGAGCTGGTGAACACGGAAATAGTGAGTTTTAACTTGCAAATGGGTTATAAAAATATTAGCTTAAGGTACTAATTTTTTATTACTTCACACTTGGACACATTAATTTTTCATACATTTATTGCATTGTTACATACAATAGACTAAAAATAGTTGACTACATTTTTGTAGAGCAGAAGCAGTCACGAACACATGATGTTCTGTTGTGCTTAAGGATGACAGATTACTTAAACGTACTAAGATGTTTTTTGTTTTTTGTTACAGACATGTAATATACAAAAACTTCCTCCAGTTCTGGTTGTGCAGCTGGAGGGATTTCAACTGGACTACAATAATTACAAGAAGAACACATCTAAAGTGGAAATCCAGCTCCAGTTATCAGTGAAAGTATGTTGAATCTGTGATTAAAATGTAATAAAATGTTTGTCCAACACAAGTTACAAATGAGAACAATAGAAGCAGTTAAACCAACAAAAAAGCAACAATATGCAAGTGCTGTGACAAGTCATGTATTCATGGGCCAAGTGTTGATGCGGTGCATCTTTAGTCATTTCTTAAAAATGGCAAAAGATTCAGCTGCTCTGATTGAGCTGGGCAGGTCATTCCACTAGCGTTCAACAATGAAGGTAAAGGTCCATGAAAGTAATGTTGTGCTTATTTGGGATGGCGCTATAATGCATTATTCACTTGCAGAACACATACTACTGGAAGGCACATAAGTCTGAAACAGTGAGTTTAGGTATGAGGTGCAGAGCCAGTGGCTGTTCTGTAAGTTCCTTGAATTTGATGTGAGCGGCTACTGACAACCAGTGTAAAGTGATGAAGAGAGGTGTGAAGTGTACTCTCTTTGGCTCCTTGAAAACCACTCTTGCTGGATCAGTTGCAGAGGTTTGACAGTACATGCTGGAAGGCCTGACAAGAGAGCATTACAATAGTCCAGCCTGACTGTGTGGCCTCTTCTAAGGCACTAGAGCTCAAGGTGCAACTTTGCAAGATGTTTGTGCTGCAGCAGGCTGATTCTCTCCATACACATTCATCAAGGTTTACAGTGTAGATGTGTATGCGACCCCAGGATTTCCTACAGGGAGAATCTGTGAATTACGTGACATAGGTGCCATTTTATGGTCTTGATGACATGCTACGCTTCGTCACCTGACTTCCGTCATCAAATAGGATTGGAGAGATTTCACATGTGCTTCAGACATCGGTTCATGAATGCGTTCAAATAGCATCAAGGCATTTCCAATTTAGGGAAACGAGTTACATACATAGCCCTGAGATGTTTTCATTGTTAAACAGATGTCACTCAACTTTATATTTGTTCGATATCTGATTAAATTTATAAAATTTTACAACTTCTCATGAAATCAGGTTGTTGCCCCCGGTGGGTGTCCTAACAACATAAGCCAACTTTTGTTTTAATGGAAGGTTTGTTTTTCATTATAGCTATATCTTTTTGTTAAGGATTGTGCATTATATGTGGTAAAAAGTGTTTAAAACAAACCAGCAACATTTAGTTGGAGAGCATGAGGGGGGGGCAGCATAATAGGTGGTTGTGATTGACTGGCCAAGAAAAGAAAAGAAAACAACAAAATGTTTTCCTAATCTAAGTTACCGTAGTCATATTCACTCATTCAATTATTTGTTTACTGTTTATTTAGTTAATTATTTAATTACATTTCACATTTATCCAAAAAGCACAAAATGTTTAGATCCATAAAAACGGCTTTGTAAACAATTTACACAAAAAGTCATTCTGCTCATGTTTCACTCTGAGTGAGTGAAAGTAACAAATAAGTGTCTTTCTGTGTTTTCTTAGGATGACAGTGGACTTCAACACAAGTATGATTTGTACGCTGTAGTGAAACATTCAGGATCCTTTCAGTGGGGACATTACTATTCTGTCATCAAGTCATTTGAGGATCATCAGTGGTATGAGTTTAATGACAGCTCTGTGCGCAAGGTGAACTTTTTTTTAAATATTTTGGCTTTAAATGAGTCTTGATATTCAATATATATTTTGGTAACACTTTACAATAAGTTGCCATTTGTTAACTTGAACAATACTTCCACAGCATTTGTTAATCATAGTTTATTTTATCATATGTTTATTTTATTTACTACGGGTAAGGGATGTCCTTACTCTTAGGCAGTACACTAGGCAGCATAAACCGGTTGCATAAACCCCCTACCAAGGGTAAAATTATTGTAATTTCTGTAATAAAACAGTCATCACATAACAAATATATGAAAGTTGCAGATGCAAATGTTCATTATGTAACCAGAACCGACAGGACAGAGCAAGCACTGGAACAGGAACAGATGAGGATGAGGTAGATGAGACAATGATAATGTGTAGAGCCCAAGTGTAGTTTCATTTACAACATGGAGTCATCCACTAGAAACTTACACCAGAACTTGAAACAAAACAAAAACATGAACTTTACTTGGCTATAAACAAAAAACCTAAAACATAACTAAGGAAACAACATTCCATTAACAATACTTGACCAAGGACAATGACATGAGAGCTTAAATACAAGGACAAGGAAACCACATGACAGTGACAACCAAAGAAAAAACAGAACTCTAAAGTCTGGACACATAAAGACAGATATGAAACCAACAGCTGAAGATGTCAGGCTGTCATTGACTGTTTGTGGCCCTAGTTTTTGTGGTGTGTTCTGATCTCTTAGTGCTAGTCAGACCAGTATCAGAGGCTTTTCAGCCAATTGAGCATGTTGAATTGGAGACAGAGCTCATTCATAAGAGAGGACAGTCTGATTAGCTGTTCACCTTAGCAAACTAGTGCAGGAGAACAGAAACCTAAATGATGAAAGCAAGCAAAATATGAAGTCAAGAGAGCACACAAAGAAGGTCCTTCCCATTTTTCACCCTAATCTACCTTCTTTAAACTGAAGCCTTTTTATTATTAATAATTTAACAAATAATATTTATTATAATATTTAACAATAATAATAATAATAATTATTATTATTATTATTATTATTATTATTATTATTATTAGTTTTATTTGTGAAACGGAAAAACGAAAATTAAGCTAAATTTTTGTTCGTGGGTAAAAACAAATGAGCTTATTGCTTTAATATTTGTTTCACATGCGTTGGCGGACTTGATACTTTAGTCTGATTCAGGGGCGTCGCTAGGGCTAATCATTCGGGGCTCGAGCCCCGAAAAAAAATTCTCTAGGCCCGAATGTTTTTACGGTATCGCCCTATGATTTCCAAGGAATTCACGGAATTTGTCAAACTTTGAATTAATAAAAATTAATTCAATCAATTTTTAATCAAAATCCGGTCATTACACTTCAATCCAATCGCGTATCTGTACATATTCAGCCGCAAAATACCATTTAAATATGAATATTGCATGTTCTGCGTGTCTCTTTATGAATGAATAATGCAGACATATGCGCTGTTTCCTTTACACACACGTAACGCCCGCGGTGATTTCAGCGTCTGCCATAAAAAAAATGCATGAACAGCTGCTCTGAGAGTACTTCGTGAGCATTTCACTGTTTCATTTGAGTAAAACCAGGGTCATATGCTCACAGAAATTTAAAGGTATTCACGGCAATCCGTCAAAATAAAAGTTCGGTTTAGCTTGTAGACATTGTGCCAGAAATATATTACTATCATTCAGTAGAATGTACGAACCGTACTACTACTGTTGAAAAATTAATAAAAGTTTGTTACACAATATTTCTTCCATCTTTTAAATTTTAATAGTACATCCCCTTTATTTGTCAAAAATAAAATTTAATTTTCATTTAATTAAAAGATAAATTAATATTTTATGCCTTTATTTGATAACCTGAAAAGTTTTAATACACAACACAGAATTTCATAAGGCTGTTGCAGAAATAAATAAAAGTTGTTTTTTGCATTCTAATAAATAGACATGCCAGAACAAATTTGGTAACAATTTCAAAGGGCCCTAAACATAACTTCCCTAGAGGGATCCAGGTTCACCCACCTCTGTCTAACAAAATTTTACGTAAGTATGACTAGACCCTGATGTTTGTTTTCAAATTCTAGAAACGCCTCTGGTCTGATTATATAGCCGCGCGTGGCATTGCGTTGCTGGGTTGAATTCCAGGCTTTAGGAATAGGTTGCGCTGCACCTGGACAGTACACTACCTCTTGTTGGATTTATACGAATTAAATAAAGACAAATTTGTTTTCGATTGTTGAGTAGACCTTTCAAACTACCTATAGACATAAGGTGCGTTAGAAAGCGCGCCCTATTATTTTGCAAAAGCAGTTTGCAACGTTTTGTTGTTATTGTGGAAGTACACAAAATATAGTAGACATTTATATTTATTTCCTCTGTAATCGCAATGTAAGAGATCGCGCCGGCGCCGCCGACCCGAGAAGTGCAGTGTTGCGTTTAAAGTTGACTGGCAATGAAATTGACTACACGTACAGGGTCGCTATAAAGTTGCAGACCGACCAGCCTCCTTCTCAAGTGTCGAACACTTATGTGTAAGTTGTCAATGATTGACAGACACAAATCTATTTCAGTTTAAGTGAGTCCGTGATCGTGAATACGATCATCCATAATGCTGCAACGATGCTGCCTGACGTTATGTCGGAAAACAACTTTTGTTATGTCGAGATAACGAGAAAATTAAGTCGTGATAACGAGAAGACAAATCTTGTTATATCGAGATCACGAGAAAACAGCTCGTTATGTCGAGATCACAAGAAAATTAAGACGGAAAAATATTATAATGCATGGCCGCTTAGAACTTCCGTAGCCATGAAGTGAGGTGAAGTAAATGTTAATGTTAATTTTAATGTTAATGTGCACAATGACAGCGCGGAGAGAACGCACAACGACTTGCTCTGGAAGTTTAGTTGGCAGAGAAAATAAAACATCAATAATTTGACAACAGTTAATACCAATATTAATGAAATAAACTTATGAAAACTCATGAAAAAAAAAAAATAAATAAATAATAATAATAATAATAATTATATATATATATATATATATATATATAAGACTGATGTGTATTTACATGGTCTACACTTGACAGGGCGCATTTATCTGCTTAAGGTTTATTTAACCCGCATTGCAACTTATTGGAACTGTATGAACTATATGTTAGGCCTACTCACCTTGTTATTATCTTATTTATTTATTTATCGATTTATTTATTTATTTATTTATTGGAAATTACTACATAAATAAATAACTACATAACTAACTAACTAACTAAATAAATACATTTTCTGCTTGCACTTTTAATGGCAGAGAATCATGACTTTTACTTTTTTTTTAATGTGCCATCAAACCCTGTCAGCTAATGCAAGTAAATTTATGTCTATATAAAGCCCTGTCTAGGCTCTGCTCCAGTACGGGTTGTGTCGAGCTATTCGTTAGTGTGGTTGTTTGATGAGAAAAAGTTTATATGTAGTTTCAATAAACGCCTTAATTATCCGTCCAACTGCAGCAGCGGAGGACTATTGTTCTGCGCGAAACTGCGGAAGAACTGACTGGGGCATGGTTTAATTTTCTGCTGACCAATCAGCAGAAAGGGCTGTTTCGTTCCGCCCACATGTAGAAATCGAATATTTAAACTGTTTATTCATTTTTGCACCTCTGAACGAAAAATCAAGCTAAATTCTTGTTTTTCGTTTTTCTGGAAAAAAAAGAAAAAAGAAAAAGAAAAAGGAGCCTTTTTCTCATGTTTCTTCTTTCAATATTAAATCAAAAAACGAATGGACGAATGATACACGGATTGCATTGAGCACGTTTTGTTCCGGCCAGCGGAAGACTGTTCTGGGGTGCGTTTCCCAAAAGGATCGTTAGCCAACTATGGTCGCAAGTTCCGTCGTTACCAACATAATTCAACGATTCAGTGTTTCCCGAAACCATAGTTCAAACGAACATTTGCAAACAGCGTCACAAACTTGCGTGGTTGGAACTACAGCTCTCGACCTGTGGTTAGAAGCATATTTCCTTGTTAGTAAGACATATGGGCTCAATAAATTATGCTCTTGGGCACAATAAGCAAGCTAACATGCAGTACAATTTATATCTTTCACTCGATCTAAATATAAATGCATTTTAATCTATGTATTTTTAAGCTTCCTCTGTAAGTGCTGTTTTTGAACAGTGCGCTCGCACATAAATGCATAAGGGAACCCCGGTGTATGACGTAAGAGGGAACCTGCGATGAATCAAACATCAAATTAAGCGAAATGACAGAGAACAAAAAATAGTAAATTAGTCATTAGGTGCCATATTCAATATAGCTGCATTTTAGAGATCTCTAATCAGTTAAATAACACAAGTTATTACTCGGTGACGTCATTAACAACGGTCCTACATTGTTCAACTAATGTGGTTCAAAGGACGGAGATGCGACTGCGTTCGGGAAACAGTCATGACTAGCTGAAACGCACCCGTTTGATCAATTTGCCTTCTCAAATCATCAGGACTTGCCTAAAATAAAATCTATAGATGTAAAACAGTTCAAGTATATAACAATATTAGTTTAAACGTTAAACCTATAGATAAATGTGCGCTATTAGGCGCATATCCAATGGTTTGTGCGGAGAGTGGAAGCTGAAGCGCTTTGACATGGAAGCGCCAGTGCAAACACTTTTTGTCCCCCACAATTTAAAATTTTAGAATTACATTTTTTTCTCTGTAAAGGGTCTACTTTTGCCAGCTGCGTCTAAACAATGGCGTGAAAATTGGCCCGAAGCCCGGCCCTATTTCTGTGAAGGCGGTTGTCAGTCTCTAACGTACCTACATTTTTCGGAAGGTAATGCGGTTGTCGAATGCGGTTGTCACTCCCGTATTTTACTGAATTATGTGTGTACAGAACGCTTTTAAGGAGTAAAAGGTGAACTGACAACCGAATTTAGCTTCAGTGTGTATGTCGCCAGAACGGTCGCAGAGAGGACAGAATAGGCAATAGAAAAATAGGCAATAGAAAAAATACTGCACAAATTCATTGTTCATGATTCTCGAAATATAAGAAGAAAAATCTAAATATTGGTACTGGGGTTTATATGAATGTGTTTCTGAAGGTAACTCTGGTTTTCAGAAACATTTCAATGTTATTTTGTCCCTAATCACAATCCTTTTTAACAATTTATTAAACAAAGTGCATAAAACGTATGTCAAAGCTATAAAACAGACAATTAATTGTCAGCCAAATTTCATAATGGTGACAACCCTAGACAGAAGTTCTGCAAAGAGGTCAGAGCTGTGCTTATTATGATTTTACCATGGCTGTTGACCAATTATCCTCCAGAACAGTAATTACCTATTTAATAATTATCAGTTAAGATTAGCCAAGATTAATAAATGCTTCCTTAAAAATGTTTTCATTATTACTTTGTGATACCTAGTACATTTACAGATGTTAGCAAATACAACAAAATTATAAAGTGTTACCTGTATTTTCATGTTGGATTTGGATCCAGTCAACTCGGATTTGTATAATCTGTCCTGTCAAGCTGTGTAAAGTGGTACACTTATTATATAGCTTAGAAAACAATGGATAACTTTAAAATCTGTCAATAATTCAAACCTATAGAACTAGTAATACAGAAGACAGATTAATGATATTAATATAGCAGCATTTATAAACCATGATTTAGCTGAATGAATATAGTTAGTTATCATAGATTATCTCTAAAGAATGTATGTAGAACTCTGTAGAATCCTGATCTTTATGTGCAGATATTAACCTTGAGAAATACATTTACATCTTCTCATTGTGTCAGAGCATTATGGTTGAAATATTAATATTAATGTCTCGTGGTTTGTAGTAATTTGTTTTATGTTTCTCCTTTTCCTTTTCCAGATACCTGATTTAAAAAAAACCTTCCAGTGTGAGAAGGCCTTCCTTCTTCTGTACAAAAAACACTGAAACGAGTCTGGTATCTATTAAGTGATACTAATTTACAAACCAGAAACACATGGACAATCTGAAGGACAAACAGACTACTACTAAAATTATAAATTGTATCATAAAATGGTATCAAAAGGTATCAGAGTCAAAGAATTATAGGAGTAGTTGACCCAACAATAAAGTTAATTCATACATGAATAATCTTTTACTCCCCCTCATGCCATCCTAGATGTGTATGACTTTATACTGATGAACATAACAAGGACTTTTCAGTAGAATAACTCAGCTTAGCAGGTAGCAGGGTGAGTAAATAGAGAATTTAATTATTCCCTTCAGATTCCTTATTGGATAAACTAAAAATATCCCTAACTCCCCTTCTGTTTCAGTTGCAAACAATTTGAAAGAGGTTTTCATGGGTAAAATGTTAAAGACACTGTTTAAATTTGTATTCTACTATATGCAAATGAGTTCCACACTAGGGCGGGCAACACCGTGGCCACCGCAGACACAGGCGGCCAATCACATTTCTGGAATGGAGAGGTGCCAGATTCCAATCTCCTCCTCATCAGAAAGGGATAAATGTACCCTTCCAAAAGACAAACCTTTCTGAGTCTCCGGCAGGGTTGAGACAACAGCAGATCAACAAAGTTCTGAGTCTGACTAACGGGCCATCTGTGTTCTGAGTTCCAATCCTGCGAGGGAAAGGACACTAACAGACACCACGTCGTGAGTTTCTGGCCTGACGAGGAAAGAGACTTCAAGACAGCTAAGGTTCAGCTCAGCTCTTGAGTAACCTTCAATATTGCATTTGGCTGCCCTTCAGTTGCAAAGGACCCAGCAGTGACGGACCCCGTCTGACTCTTGCCACTCTGACAGCAGTGCAGACACTGCCTGAAACACACGGCTCCTCGACGACGCAACCCGGCTGCAAAGGACCCTGTGAAGACCCATCTGACCCACCTGCCCGGCTCATGCCCTAAGGACCCATTTGGCACAACAGAAGTTCAGCATTCTCCAGGTCAGCGCATCAACGGCTACCGGAAAGCAACTCATGCAAACTCTCTAACAAATGATAGCTATATTGTTTGTTCAAAGATAAATAAGCAGTTATTTTTCGTTAAGTCTACCAGAGCCATTAAGTGGTTTTTCATAAGCAAAATTACCATAGAAATCTCTTCCATTGCTACATTCAGCTCAACAGCATTGCATTCTGCCATCTTGTATTCACTCCATTCATTTGTTTTTATGATTTGTTTGATTTCTTCTTTCTATGTGTAGTTGCCTATTATCTATTAGCAGTGCATTCTCATTTGTTGGTTTTATCACTAGTTGTTGTATTTACTCTTGCAAATCTATTGTTAATAAATTGAATTAATTTTATTACAATTGTATCTTCCTTGTGTCGAAGATTCAAGGCTCTACTAGCTAGCTAAACCACCAAACTTTCAGATAAATCAGTTGACCAACTCCCTCCAGAGTGCAAATCTCAAATTATTGAACCTATTGCCTAATTAACAGTCCCCGCACCGTGAATGATGTGTGACCCCTTTACTACACAAGAAAAAAAAACAAACAAAAAAAACAACGACAATGAAAATGAAAATGAAAATCCATCAAGTGGTGAGACAAACACATACATCCTCAACACCCGATCCTCAACTTACAGTAAATGGTACTCTCCACTGAGCAAAGATTTTTCATTTGAAGTCACACTGTCCCTGGTTCGAGTCCCAGCTAAGCCAGAAAGTCTTTCCTTCACATCTGGTTTTCCTCACATTCCAAAGATGTGTGAATTACAGATGATAGTTGTCTAAAGGTGTGAGAGAATATTCTTTTATTTTCATGATTTTTGGACAAACACACACTGTCTGTGAGCTGCTTTGCAATAACAAATTGAAATTGCATTGCAATAAATGTGAGTTTTAATTTAACATTCTGAGAGTTTATTTGGTCCAGAAATAGTATAAATTATGTCTAAATGAAACCTTAAATGACATTCCATTAACAGCTATATCGAACATGGAGAATGTCAAAAAAAGACATCATAAAATCATTTTGGCTCCTCTGTGTGACAAAGACAGTGAAAAGACGTCTTTTGAACATAACTTTGCTCGACCTAAAGAATCAGTCAGAAGACAAGAATAATGTACCTTGACTCACAAGCAGTTCCTCTACATTGTGCTGATTTTTGCAATCAGTCACTGTGGCAATGTATACTGGGAATCTATAACCTGGTCCGAGGCAGGCTAAGCTGAGTTCCTCACTGACTAATAGGAACGCAATGATATTACCACTGGCTCAAAATCTGAAATCAAATAAATAAAAACATAGACTGTATTTAACGGATCGTGCCAAAGATTCAATGACATTGTTTTAAAATATATGAACACATTTTAACATAGTTGCTACTTGTGTATTCAGTTGATCAGCAGTTTCTAGCCATGCATTTTTCCTCTGGCTTCATGACAGCTTTTATGGTTATTAGTAGAACATTAAAACATTACAATCTAAAATTACTCCTTAAAGCATTAAAACACTAAATTAAAAGTTAAAATCACTCAATTAAAAATGAAAATAAATAATAAAAAACAGACTACATTTTTACTGGTAAGAGGAATACACATTAACTCAGTTGAGCTAGTAATTAGGACTGTGTTAGCTAGCTTACATTTGATTTACTGCTGTATAGTTATACTGCTATATATTTATATAACTGCTGTATAGTTACACTGCTGTGTATCACTGATTCTTGCGAAGTGGGACAAAACAGGGTGCAATATTGAAAAAATAAAATCTTTTACTCTGACAAATGAAACTACATTTATGTATCTTACATGTTCTAAGCTACTTTGATTCATTTTTTACCTTGGATGTTGTAATGTAAGGTCCACGCAATTGGCCCAATGGAGGTATCCAGTGGTGGATGAAGGTTTCTTGCATGTTGTGTCTTTCCAGTGCGCTAAGTTATTTAATTGAAGTTAAATGTAATCTGACTCCATTCTGTCATCTAGTCTGACTCCATTTTATTATGACCTCGAATTTAGGTTGTCATATGAATTGGTTGTTTCTCTATTTGTAATTGTTATTATTTCAACATTTGCTTATTCTGTTTAACTCTTTACTTTATATTTACTCTTTCATTAGGAATCTATGTCGCTCAGGGTGCCTCATGACTAGAGATCGACCGATATATCGATTTACCGATATTTTTCCTGATATTTAATCATTTTACCATAAAAATGTGGGTGTTTTGAGAATTGCGGGCCTGCAGCGAGCCTGAGGGGAGACCCGACAACAACGGCATACAAAGGTAAAGCATAGTCTACTTTCTTGCTTTGCTGTAATTAGTCAACTTTATTTAATATAACAGCCATTAATGCTCATATTAGATATGATACATAAATGTCTGATATGTAACTAGTTTATGCAGCTTGGCTCTAGGAAATAGAGACGAACTTACAGTCACGTAAAATAATTCAAGTCCTGTCCCAGTAAACATAACTTTGCCTGAATTAAATAATATACAGCCATGAATAAGCACATGTTGGAAATGAAAGCGCTGAATTTAATTCTCTCTCTTTCGTCTATATGCTCATCATTAGTCTCATGGAGTCGGAGTCACGTATAGGTTTAAACCGTCATAAGAAATAGAGACGAACTCACGAAGAGACGAAGTCACGTAAGATAATCCGTCAAGTCCTGTTAAAGTAAAGTTAAAGTATAAAGCAATGTTAGTTTCAATGTTAAACTTGGATAAATGTGTGCTATTAGGCACATACCCAATGGTTTGTGTGGAGAGTGGAAGCTAAAGCTGCTTACAGGACACGGAGGCGCCAGCGCGATCACTAATCACATTTCTTTCAGTGGAAACAATTTAATTATTCCGTCATTTTTGCTCATAATGGTAGAGTAATACATCATTCGGAACTGTAAAGGGTCTACTTTTATTTGTGTGCACTCACAATATCAACAAAACGTTGCAAACGGTGCTTTTAAAAAAACTATCATTATGAGCTTTCAAACTATCAACAGGAGCCTTCACAAAAATAAACCGAAACTCAGCGAATACAAACCGCACAGACATGATAAATATACCTATAGAAAGCTCAAAATTATTACTTAACGAAATAAATCAAATCGAAAACAAAAACTCTTTCATTATGTAATCTGTAATGATGCTTTTCTCTCTAAAGGCCCGTCCAAAGAGAAGATGGTGAGTCCAGATCGGCAAATTCATCCTGAAATCACTGGCTCAGAAAACACTAGTTTATTAATAAATCATTTTAAAAATCTCTTTACTATTTTCCCCTCGACACATTCATGGTCATTACTTTTGCCGGTGCTTTGCAGCAAGCTTTAGCCTATTGCGTGCACTTGAACGCGGATCTCTTCCCGCTGCGCTGAAGGCGCGCTCGCTGCTGCTGCTGCTGTTGATGGAGACACTAAACGCCTTCCGAGTCGGTCTCAAATGTGAAAGCGAATGTGAAGTCTTGTGTTGTTTCTACCAGCGCGGAATTTTTCATCACCATAAATTGTGGATGTCAAAAGTATAAAAAATAAGAAGAAGCATAAAACAGACCCGAAGCCCGGCCCGCGTCTGAGCTATGATGTGAAAATTGGCCCGAAGCCCGGCCCTAGGGACGTAAAAAAGTCGGGGCCCGTCGGGCTCGGCCTGAAATCCAGGGCTCTACGTTCACTCACCGGGTTGATGCTCTGATAGCCACCGTATGTAACTTTTAACAAGATTCACTTTACTTGTTTCAGTTATATTAACATTTACTATAGAACCATTATTTTTTAATAATACACTTCTAAATATATACAACCCTATGGAAATTATTTATTATCTTTGCCAGCGATCACAGTTTGAGTATACTTCTATGTAAATGCGTAGATAAACCGTACTGTCAGCAGGCATTTCAGAATAGAACGACGAAAACAATATTAGTAATTCTGATATAACATACCAGTTGAGAAATACAATAAAATATGTTTTGTTTGT